>JASDQU010587953.1:32935-48278 GCA_032191745.1 Picea mariana | reverse complement strand
TGTAAATCTGAGGGGGTGGTTAACCAAATGCTGGGTAAGGGAACACTCCTAGAGCTTAGAATAAAACGCAGAAGTACCGAGAATAAAATCGTGGTACAAAAAAAGGAAAATAGTTTTGGTAAGAGGTGAGGATTCGCCAAGAAAAAAAAAATGATACGTCGCAAACCCAATCCAATAAGTTCAGAGCTTGGGTTTGCCAGGGATAAAAAATGAAATCAAAAGAACAACGGTCAAAATCATTAACAAATTTAGAGCCTATGATCTCTCTAGGGAGGAAAATGAATTATGGAAAAATCGAAATGCTAAATACAACATCAATTCCATTGTATATAAACACGAAAATATTCCCATAAAAAAAACACAACTGCAAATGACCGGCTGCGCAACCCCCTTCAGAATTACTGCACAATCTAATCAACAAATCTAAATTGAAATTAAAATCGTTTATGGCGATCAATATAATTTGTTTATTAACAGCATTCCATAATAAAATTTCCTTCAATAATTATATGCATACATATATAAAGGCATAAATCTATGATCCCAGGAGATGAATGAAATAAATTCAATATAGTTTAAGTTTTTTCAAAATAGAGAATTGACTAATCAAATACCATAACCAATAAGGATGTCGATGCCAAGGTAGGTTGTTGATGGCATCCTCCGATTGAAACTTGCGCTTATCCTCACCTCCGCCTGCTAATTGTTAAGACCTCACCAGTACCTCCCAGCCAACACTAGGGGTACTCTTATTCCCCCTTAGCCCCCTGAGCCACAAAGGGGCCACGAACACAAAACCAGAGAAAAATATAACTTCCATATCGCCTCATAAGGTCGAGATACCACTCTCTTTTTCGAGCTGGGTCTCCCAACTCCCACAAGAAAAATCAATCAAAGAAATTCCAACAACATAAATGTGCGCATACCATTCATCATCTATTCCTCTTCTCAGTAATTACTTTTATAGAGTTTTTCCTAGTGACCACTTTCCATTTGCACATTTAATTCATTTTATTAAAAAATAATTATGAAATAATCTCCCCCGTACACTTGTCAGTCGTTCCCTTAGTTGCACCAGAAATTCATTTATTTAAGTTAATTAAATGTCAATTTTCCTCACCCATACTAAAAGCGCTCATTGTTGTCCCTTTATTTCCTCTATTTCCTTTTTAATGAATGACATCTTTCTAAAACTTAGTTGTGTTTTATTTAGGAATTTATTCAGTTATAATAGACTAGGTTCTTTTATATGTTTCCACATTCCTTTTTACATTCATTTTTTTTCTTGTCGAAGTTCCAATTTAGCATGTTTTGAACATAATCAGTAATTAAATCTTTAGATAAAATATTTTTCTTTTAATTTCTTAACTTGATTTTTCTTCATCCCCCTTTTATTAATTGATTATTTAGTTTTTAATCTTATTACCCTATTTATACCTAGGATTAATTTTCAACTACGATTAGAATTTTTAAGGGAATTTTATAATTAATAAAAAATACTCATTCAATATTTATTTTAAGCCTGACCATGTCAAAACAAATTATTGTTTTCTAGGCACCTAGGTTCATTGAGTCACCTTTATTAAAAAGACGACATTCCCTTCAAGACTCACTACGTGCTCCAAGGGTGCCACTCACCTTTATTCATGTTTTATATATGTGACGTTCCCTTGAATATGCACTATGTTGTCTAAGGGTGCCACTCGACCTTGAATGATTTTGGTAGTTGTCCAACCCTTGGAGTCAAAACTCCATTAAGCGTCCTTATGAGAGACTAAGGGCCTCTAAGGAATAAGGACCCTACCTTATTGTGCACCCATTAGAATCTTCGTGAGTGAATGTCTCAGTGTTCCCTCATGGCATCGTGGATCTCTCAAACTAGGTAATTGTTAACCTACAATTCGAGCCACGAAGGGAGTGCTAGTAGGCTGTGAGTCTGTTTAATAAGAAATTGTCACCCTACATCCATCAACAAAACATGTCAATGATCCATAAACAACATCATAATATACCTGATCATATGTCACATATACACAAACATAAATACCCAAACCATATACAGTCCACTCCCTGACTCGATCTAGACTCCAAGGAGGTCCACCGATGCCATCGACATCCTCAATCTTTCAAGTGTCCTGAACACTTAGGAGAAAACCGTCAATAACACCTATCTATACATAGATATCAAATAACATAACATAATAATCCATAAGAATCATCATCATAATCCATAAGTGAAATAGACAACCCTATACTAAACTGAATCAGTTGCACGTAATTGTACTCAAAGAATAAGTCAAATCATATGCGTGCAAGAGCGGGATGTTACATAGACCCCCTCTTGTTTTAAACTTCATCCCAAAGTTTCACAGTAAATATGTCTAGTAAATAAAGTATCTTGCAAGATCTAAATGTATAACTATCGAAAAAAATGGAAACTGCTGACGCATATCATATGCGTCCTCCTAGGTAGCTGAGTGTGGACTATAATTGTCCGACTGGACCTTGACCTAATTGACTGTTCATTGTTGTAGTTTTCGAATGCGATGGTCCATAATGCAGATTGGATCCACCGTGAGTGCAACCTCGTCCGACACCTGCAAGTAAATCATGCCAATCACATGTGTAGGATCACTAACATAATGTCTCAAAACAAATACATGAAAAACATCATGCATACGCATCAAAGAATTAGGCAATGCTAGTCGATAGGCCATGGGACCTTTATTTTCCACAACTTCGAAAGGTTTCACAAACCTAGGAGAGAGTTTAGCAGTATTGTTAAACTTGATCGAACTCTTGTGCGGTTTCACCCGCAAGAATACGTGATCACCAACTCCATAACTTCAGTCAATGCAATGCACATCGACATAGCTCTTCTGCCTATCCTACACTTCTTTGATACTTTGTCTTATCGTTTTCATTTTTTCTTCCATTTCTTGGACTGCTTTTGGTCGTACCAAGACCCTATTCTTAGTTTGATCCTAGCTCAAGGGTGTCTGACACAGTCACCTGTAAAGAAACTCAAATGGTGCCATCTTAATGGTGCTCTAACAGTTGTTGTTCTATGCAAACTCTACCACTGGAAAGAACTCTTCCCAACGCATATGTTGGTCCATTACATACATACACAACATATCTTGCAATATTTGGTTCATTCTTTCTGTCTGCCCGTTTGTCTCCAGGTGATACGCTGTACTAAAGTTAAGTTGGGTTCTTAAGGCCTCTTGGAAGCTAGTCCAAAATCATCCTGTAGACACAGATCCTTGATCGGATATGATCCTCCTGGGCACACCATGCAATCTCACAATATCGTTGATAAGAACTCTAGCTATGTTTAGCACCTGATACGTAATATGTATAGGGATAAAATGAGCACTCTTCGTCAGAGTGTCTACTACCACAAAATTCGAGTCTTGCCTCCTTTCCATCAACGACAATCCAACAATGAATTCCATCGAAATAACCTCCCATTTTGATTCTAGAATAGCATGTGGCTATATTAATCCTACCGAATGTATATGTTTAGCCTTCACTTACTGACATGCTAGACATCTAGCCATGTAGTTGACTATTTCTCCCTTCATTCCTTTCCAGAAGAATAAGGGTTTAAGGTGTCCCCTCATATTCCTGACTCTTGCATGAGCCATGTACATTGTTCTATGAGCTTCGTTTAAGATTAAACTTCTCAAATCGTTGTTAGGTGGTACGTAAATCTGGTTATTATATCTCATTAATCCTTCGTTGTCCAGAATAAATCCCTCAAATTGTGGTACCAACATGGTATACTGTCTGATGTTTTCCTTAACCTCTTTATACCCCTCATTGTCGTGATGTGTAGTTATAATCATTTCACAAAGATTCGTCTGAAGAGGTATCACCAAAAATATGCATGGTCTCTGACTCAACGCATCTACCACTTTGTTCATTATTCCTTTTATGTAGGAAATATCAAATTCTCACTTGCTAAGTAGTTTCGACCAACGCCTTTGTCGCACATTCAAGTTGCTTTTGCATAAAAATGTGCTGCAAACCACAATGGTCTATTTTCAGTTTGAATTTTCGTCCAATTAGGTAGTGTATCCACACTCTCAGGGCATACAAAATGGCTAATAACTCCAAATTATGCTTCATGTAGTTCTCCTCATGCTTCCTTAATTTCCTTGAGATGTAAGCGATCACTCGATCGTCCTTCATAAATACTATGCCTAAGACTTTCTTGGATATGTCTATGCATACCAAGAAGTCCTTGTCCATGTCAGAGAATTTTAGTATCGACAATGTTGTCAAAAAATCCCCGAGCCTTCGAAATGCTTCTGCGTATTTTTTAGTCCATACAAACTTCTTGTTTTTCTTTTTCAATTCAGTGATCAGATTTGCTATCTTCGAAATCCTTCAACAAACCGTCAATAATATCCCACTAAGCCCATCAAGATACATACTTCAGGTGTATTCATAGGCGAAGGCCCTTCCATAATAGCCTCTGCCTTAGTTGAATCCACAACTATACTTTTGTCAGAGATATCATGTCCTAAATAATGAATCCTCGATTGATAAAAAGAGAAATTCAAAAGATTCCCATATAATTTGTTCTCTCGTAAATACTGTAGTACCAAGCACAAATGTTCATCATGTTCTTTCATCATCCGAGAATATATGAAAATATCATCAATGAATACTTGAGCAAACTTGTCCAAGTATTTGTGGAACATCCCATTCATCAAGCTCATGAATACCACTCAGTTTTTTGTCAGTCCAAATGGTAAAATGGTAAACTCGTAATGTCCAAACCTCATATTGAATATAGTCTTAGGAATGTCTTCCTCCTTGATCCATAATTGGTGGTATCATGATCTCAATTCGATCTTCGAAAACACCGTTGTACCCTTCATTTGATCAAACAAATGATATATTCTTGGAAATAGATACTGGTTCTTGATCATTTCCTTGTTCAGTTGACGGTAGTGAATGCAGAGTCTCCACGACCCATCCTTATTTTGTATGAAAATAACAGGCGCACCCCAAGGTGACACACTTGGACGTATAAGTCCTAGGTCCAACAACTCCTTCAGTTGCATTTTCAACACCTGTAACTCAGGGGTCGACATCCGATAAGGCGTCCTTTCTATCAGTTCAGTTCGAAGTCTTAATTCGATGGTAAATTACAATTCCCTTTCAGGTGGAAAACCTGGTAACTCTTTTGGGACTACATCTGCAAACTTTCATACTATAGAAAGGTTATCTAGTCCCTCTACGACTCCCTTGTCATTCAAATCTAAGATTGCATATTGGTTCCATCCTTTGTGCATACTCTTCTGTAGTTGTAGGGAAGAGATGAACCTTAGGGAAACTCCCTGGTTTCTTCCTACAATCACTCATCTTTGTCCCTCGTCATTGGTCAAACTCAATTGTTTCGTCTTATAGTTGAGTATCACATCATGTGATTCCAAACAGTCCATACCAATCACGACGTCTTAAGATCCTAAGATTGAGATGTACAGGTTGGCCTTCGTGAAAAAATATCCAGGTTAAGGCTACAGTCTGTAACCTTTCCTCCAACCTTATGCTTGGCTCTCGAAGCCATTTCCACATAGCTAAACTCATCATGTTCGAATTCCTTTACCTTAATTATTTTTAGCGTTGCACCAAAAATAAATCTCTCTGTAGAACCTAGATATATCAAAATAATAAAGGTATGGTTAGTGATGGTACTTGACTTCTCGAGCACAGTAGACTGGTGCTCGACTTGGTGCTTATTCATCGCTACATGAATCCAATGGGCCTTTCCCAAATATCCTATTGTAGTGTGTCTGGTTGACTCGACTACTCCAGCCCTCTCAACCACACAGTCACGCTAGTAATGTGTCTCTCCACATGTCCAACATTTGATCTTCGGTACAGTACTCCTGGTCCTCGAAGTAGAAGTTGATGGCCCACCAACCTAGAACCCTAGTATGTTATGTTGAACATTCCTGAACTGTTGTTTCTGCGGACGAAGCTTCTACTAGTGATGTGGTTCTCTGTAGGGAGTCTATAATTCAGGCATTGGTCGTCGTGGTGTTGTGAACATGGATCCTCTCGTAGTGCCTCCATACCTTGATGGATGTCTAGCTAGTTTTTGATGCTACTGTGCACCATATTTCTCATATCCCGTCGGTATCATAGGAGTCTTTCTCTGACCCCCGTTGGTGATCTAGGAGGCTCCCTAGGCTTAGAAAATACTCAAAAATCAAAGTTCTTAGAATTGAATGAAACCAGTGCCATTGTGTCTTTCTTGTCATGATGATTCTGACAGTATATTTAATTCCTCAAATGGGCTCCATATGCGAGAGTTATCGCACTTTGACCATTTTCTCAAACAGACAAAAACTCAAAGGTCAACTGTCAAAAAGTCAACGCTGACATCAGCATGACAACATGCTGATGTCATCACTGCTGACATGGTAGATTCTAGAGGTGACATGTGGCAGGAAGACTGGATGTACAACAAATGATGTGGACCAACCTGGAGCTGACATGTGTCACCACTGAAAGGGTGACACGTGACACGCTCGTACAGATGGCAGGCACATTCAGCATGATGACATGGCAGAGGCAGGTGGTGATAAGTGGAAAATGATGACTAGGTAGGCATGCTGACAGGGCAGAGAAGTGGAAGCCAAGTGGCCCAACCATCGATTGACACATGGCATGTATTAGTCAAATGGGGTGGTGCCACGTGGCCAAGCGTGGGCTGCCACGTGGCACCCTGTTGTTGGTGGCTAGGTTAAAAGCTTTATGGAGTTGGTGGTTTTTGAACCCCAAACCTCTCCACCAGTCTGAAATCCTTCACAAAGGTCAAATTACCAATGCAACATAAGTATTAATTATTATAACATTGCCATATTATTGTTAATAAAGAGTAATAATTTAGTGTATGGGCGGAAGGGGGCTGGGGCTAAGCCCCAACCTAGGGTTTTATGGTGCCATATGTGACCTTGTTTGGTGGGGTGTGCCCATCCTTTAGGGGCTTAACCTTATCCTAAAGTTAAAAGTGGGTTTTTAACCCTATTTATGTAATTTTAATTGATTTGGACTGATATTTAGCCCAGAAAATGAATTTTTTCAGGATTTTGGGCCATTTGAAGGGGGATTTGATCACAAAAAGGGGTAAGATCTTGAGGGAAGTTGGGATTCCTCATCTGAGCATTAAAAACTATATAAACCAGGCTTTTTGAAGATTGTAGGAGACTTTTGGATGCATGGTTTTGAAGGAGCAGCTTGTAATTTTTGGCCTTTTCTCATGATTTGAGAGGCATTGTTGCCATTTTTTTGAAAGGAATTAGATGGGGCATGCATGAATCTAAGAAAGGAGGTCTTGTACAACATATCTAAATCATGTAATATAACAACAAGGAGCCTATGTAAGTTGACTTTGAGCATTTAAAGAGCAATAAAGAGGTCCTCCACTTGGAAGCAGCCCTGAAGACGTAGCCAAGGATTGGTGAACTTTGTTATCAACCTATTGTCTCTATTTCTCATTCTGTTTTGTTGTTCTATTCTTTTCATTTGGAACATGGATATTAATGGCTGATATCTTTATTCATTAATAAGCATCAAGTGAAAGTCACATTTGATATTCCACAACTAGATAATAAGCTTTATGTATTTCTCATTCTTAATGATATGATCTCATTCTTAACAATTTGATGCCTAAAATACATTAAACTAACCTGCAATTATTAGTAATACCTTCATTTTTGGATAAGTTTATGGTATCAGAGCATTTGGTTGTGAAGGTTTGATAGGAATTGTAAGCATTGGATGCTCACTAGAGAAAAACTCAAGTGAGGAGAAGGCCAACTTGAGGATCTTGAGGGCATTTTGGATCAGTTGGTCACCTCTTCCTCGGCTATGAGGGCCTTTTGGACAACACAGTGCAACGTTTGGGGCATTAATGTCCTCACTTTTGTAGAAATTCTGGCGCTAATGCCGAACACGAACTTGTTGACCTTAAGCTTCTCGATGTTCAAATGTGGAGCATACCTAAGGAGCTCCATGAAATGTACCTCGTACTCGGGCACCATACAACCACCCCGTCATAAGGCATTGAACTCATTGAGCTGACGCTCAATGAATTCCTTGGACATATAGCTCTTCCGAAACCACTCCTCGAATAGTTCCCATGACACGTCTTCGACAAACATGTTCAGTTGTGGTAGGAGCGTCGTCCACCATAGAAGAGTGCTCCCCTTCAACTGAAATACTTCCATGTGGAATTTCATGTTGGAGGTATAGTCACGAACTGCAAAGCACATATCCATGTTCTCCAACCATGCCTCAGAGGCTGCATAATCCGTGGAACCCAAGAACTCGGGAAACTTGAGCTTCGCAAGTTCTCGGTGAATGATACCAGTACCAACTAAGGCGTACAGTGGACCTTCATGGGGTACCGACGCTTTGGCCTCATCTCTATCCAGATGGATAATCAAGGTCTCTGACATCCTTTGAAAGGACCTCATCAACCCAACCACATCCCCCATAGCCACCTGTGTCTGTCTGATGACTTGTTCTTCTCCTTGGCGATTATACCCCTCTGGCGTGGATTCTACTATAGGAATCATGCCTCCTCCCCTATCACCACACCATCTACCTCTGTGGTGTCCTCTAACCATGATTACCTGCATGAATACAATTCAATTTAATTAGTAATAAAGTATTAATAAAGTGTTTATACATTGGAAGGAGTAATGATCCTGATTCATAGGATTGAACCCGCTCTGATACCATATGTAACAACCCCACCATTACGACAAAAAAAGTGATGTACAATAGGTAAATTTTTTTGTGTGTTAGGAACATCACAATTAATGGCAACATCATCGACACATCATCCAATATATAGTAACTAAACAATACTAATGCATTAACAATCAATAAAGACTCAAGTCTACACATTATCATCATGAATAACGATACGCATATCCATGCAAGAACAAAAATAAATATAAGACCATAATCATTTCATTCATATTATTAATAATGATGCAAAAACAATACGGATCATAAATCGCTCATCTCATCTCATAAGGATAATCATCAGATAACACCAGGATAACATGAGATAACATAACGATAACTTAAGGATCATAAAGATAATCATAAGATACTACCCTCCCAACCTACCCTACAAGGTTAGGACCTCTAAGACACACAAGAAACACTCAAGCCTAGGTTCCAATTGATTTTAACCATTTAAGGTCTCAAGGTTGGTGACTGTTCTGAGGAACAAGGAGCTTTCTACATCCCACTAACAACAAAGCCAATCATCATCTAGATCAATCCATCAATCATATTCATCAATCATCATAGTGCAATGGTATTCAATATCGTCATCAATCATACATCCATATTTAAATGTTCACTTCACACAAGACTAACAATTCTAGAGCAATCACATGTAAACTTAAGTAAAGGCACAAGAGAAACTAGTCACTAAATCAGTCATATATCAATAATTCAAGACATAAGATTAATTAACATTAAAATCAAGGTGCAAGAGAATAATGAAGAAGCAATCGCATGACCACTTGAATTAAGGTGCGCATGTAATTCTATTATTAAATCATAGCAAAATCAATGGAACAAGGTAAATATTCATTAAATGTTTATGGCACCAAAGTAACTACAAAAATCATTCAATACATCATCCTTTATGCGCATGAGAAATTTATTATCTAGAACAACATTCCCTTCATCACATTCCATTGGTGCAAGAAGTCTAAGGTTGACAAAATTATTTAATACATTATATTTTTATGAGCGTGAGAAATCTATTATCTAGAGCTAACATTCCTTTCATTATATTTCCATTGCGTAGATGTCTAAAGTCCACAAAAACCATTCAACACATTATATATCTACGTGCGCAAGAAATCCATCATCTAGAACAACCATTCCTTTAATTACTATTCCATTAGCGCAAAAAGGGGTAGTCAGACCAATATATTTAGGGAGTAAATGTGCGATTTAAGTTCTAAGGGTTGAGAGATAAACAATAGATTGAATATCAAGAAATCCAACAATCAATCAATATCTTACTTCAAGTCAAATTTTATGGGTGGTAATGATAATTTTTATGCTCCTTAAGGGAGTATCCTGGATAGAAGTACTCATCGAGGTTTGTTCATTGAGTAAAAAACCTCTAACTTAATTGTTGCATGGTCTTCGAGATCAATTTTACATGATCCATCATATTTTTAAATTGATGAAGTAATTATGTTTTCCCTATTTTATGAAAAGGTTCATTAAAAACATAAAGTTGAAAACACTTATGGATCATACCATAAGCAACCAAAATTGTTAAAGTAAAGGATGTTATTATCTCAAAGTGATTTAGGGTGGTAGTTATATTTTCTAGTGAGACAAGGAAGGAAATAAAAAAATGATGAAACCTATAAGATATGAAAATAAATCTAGAGAGAAGGTTTACCAACCTGAAAAAGAATCAGAAGGGAGACTAAAGGTGTTCAATATTCCTCCATTTACCATTGTCATCGGGTATTTACACATTAATTGTGAATCTGACAATAATCTGGGCAGGCAGATTTGGATGGCTGAGGGTGTGTCCCTCCCCAAATCGAAGTGAATTTAACATGGATCTGGTCATGCAAATTTAAATGGGTAGAGGTGGTGTCCCTCCCCAAAAATCACAACCAAAAAATGAGGAGACCTGGGCATGCGAATTTAAATGGGTAGAGGCGATGTCCCTCCCCAAAAATCACAGCCAAAAAAGAGGAGATGCGAAAGCATCCATGTAAGCTTGGATGAGTTCATCCCTCCCCAAAATTGCCACACAAAACTAGTGGAGGTGTGTAGAATGATTAGTTGTGAAAGAAAAAGGAGAATTGTTGATCACAAATGAGAAAAATGTTGAGTAATAAGGGGTGAATATACCCAACAAATGCAGAGGTATTATTACGATTTGCTGGGAAATTTAAGATCGAAAAAGGCTAAGTGAAATACCAAAATATTCACAGTGGTTAATTGTCAAGATGAGGAGAAGGGGACATGGTTCAAAGAAATTAAATGGAAAGGTGCACAAGGAAAAATGCCATGCGTTCCCTCCTCCAACACGTAGGGCATCAATAGGCACAAAATGCCAGGGAACACACGATAAACTCATAGTTAAGGATTTTGGGCGAACTGTGCATAATTGAAACACAACTCTGAAATTACCACAAGACAAAATGTCAAGGGTAATGTACCCAACGTTTGCAAAAAATGAATACTAAGATACAAAGATCTAGTGAGGTAAGGCCACATTTTTTAAACATTTGAATTTACGAGAAGGAAGAGACACAAAACAACAAACCTTGCTAGAAAAAAAAGATTTCTCTTGTAAATCACAGGGGGTGCTTAAACAAACGTTGAGCAAGGGAACACTCCTAGAGATTAGAATAAAACAGAGAAGTAGTATTAAGAAAATCGTGGTACAAAAACAGGGAAATAGTTGTGGGAAGAGGTGAGGATTCACCAAGAAAACAATTTTCTGATACGATGCAGACCCAATCCAATAAGTTCAGATCTTGGGTTCTCCAGGGAAAAAAAAAATGAAATCAAAAGAATAACAGTCAAAATCATTAAAAAATTTAGATCATGTGGTCTCGCCGGAAAAGAAAACGAAGTGGGGAAAAATCGAAATGGTAAATACATCATCAATTCCGTCATATATGAACGCTAAAATCTTCCCATAAAATAAGAACAAACTGTAAATGACTGGCTGTGTAACACCCTTCTGAATTACCGCACAGCGTAATCAACAAATCTAAATTGAAATTAAAATTGTTTATGACAATCGAGAGAATTTGGTTCTTAACGCCATTCTATAATAAAATTTTCTTCAAGAATTATACGCATACATATATAAAGGAAGAAATCTATGATCCTAGGAGATGAACAAAATAAATTCAATATAGTTTAAGTTTTATCAAAATAGAGAATTGACTAATCAAATACCGTAACCAATAAGGATGGCGATGTTGATGTAGGTTGTTGCTAGCATTCTATGAATGAAACTTGTGCTTATCCTCACCTCCGCTTGCTAATCATTGATATCTCATCGATACCTCCTAGCCAACGCTAGGCGTACTCTTCTTCCCCCTTATGCCCATGAGCTACAAAGGGGCCACACATACAAAACCAAAGAAAAATCAAGCTCTCAGCTCGCCTCGCAAGGTCAAGCTACCACTCTCTTTTTTGAGCTGGGTCTCCCAACTCCCACTAGAAAAATCAGTCAAAGAAATTTTGACATCATAACTTTACGCATACTACTCATCATCTATTCCTCTTCTCAGTCATTACTTTTATAGATTTTTTCTTAGTGACCAATGGCCATTTGGACGTTTAATTCATTTTATTAAAAATTAAATAGGAAATACACTTATCACCCAATCCCTTAGTTGCACCATAAATTCATTTATTTAATTTAATTTAATTTCAATTTCCCTCACCCATCCTAAAAGTGTCTCTAAAAACGATTCTTGTTGTCCCTTTATTCCCTCTATTTACTTTTTAATTATTGACGCCTTTTTAAAACTTAGTTGTGTTTTATTTAGGAAAGTTCTTTAGTTAGACTAGACTAGATTCCTTTCTATGTTTCCACATTCCTTTTTACATTCATTTCCTTTGTTGTCTAAGTTCCAATTTAGCATGTCTTGCACATAATCAACAATTAAATCTTTAGATAAAATATTTCTCTTTTAATTTCTTAACTTGATTTTTCTTCATCCCCCTTTTATTAATTGATTATTTGGTTTTTAGTCTTTTTACCCTATTTAGACCTAGGCTTAATTTTCAATTAGGCTTAGAATTTTTAAGGGATTTTTATAATTAATAAAAAAATTTCATTTAATATTTATTTTAAGCCTGACCATGTCAAAACAAATTATTGTTTTCTAGACACCTAGGTTCATTGACTCTCCTTTATTAAAAAGAGGACATGCCCTTCAAGATGCACTACGTGCTCCAAGGCTACCACTCACCTTTATTCATGTTTTATATATGCGACGTGCCCTTCAAGACGCACTACGTGCTCCAAGGGTGCCACTCATCTTTGAATTATTTTGGTAGTTGTCCAACCCTTGGAGTCAATACTCCATTAGGCGACCTTTTGAGAGACTAAGAGCCTCTAAGGAATAAGGACCCTACCTTATTGCACGCCCCTTAGAATCTTCATGAGCGACTGTCTCAGTCTTCCCTCACAAAATCATGGATCTCTCGAACTAGGTAATCGTTAACCTACAATTCGAGCCACGAAGGGAGTGCTCATAGGTTGTGGCAGGGTGACTTCCACACCTCTCCCCCAATTTCTGGTTTCTGTGCACAACCCCTTTACTCATAATGTGATTCTTATTAGAAAACAATCATCATCCTGCATCCATTGACGAAACATGTCAACGATCCATAATCAAAATCATAATATACCCGATAATATGTCACATATGCATAAACATAAACACTGAAACCATATACATTCCACTCCTTGACTCAATCCAGAGTCTAAGGAGGTCCATCGATGACATCAACATCCTCATATGTCAAGTGTTCTGCACACTCAAGAGAAACGCGTCAATAACACATGTCTATACATAGATATCAAATAACATAACATCATATTCCATAAGCATCATCATTGGAATCCATAAGTGAAATAGACAACCATATACTAAACCGGTTCACTTGCATGCAAGTGTCCTCAAAGAATAAGTGAAATCACGTGCACGCAAGAACGGGATGTTACAATTTTGATGCAATAGTGAAAAGAAAATAAATCCATCATTATTAACTTCAATTCCATGTACATATATAGTCTTYGGAATCCTTTGAACTCCTTCCAAAAATGATTTTGCAATAGTASAATTRCATTCCWTTACAGAGCCCAAAACTTTGATCATCTACAATGAATCCCCWCTGAATTACAATAGTGCAATACATAAAAATTCAYTGCAAAATTTCTCCCCAAGTCTAAGATTTGGGACCCGACTTTTTGTTTTCTTACTCTTTTATAAGAAAAGAGACCCCTCACTAATTAATAACAACTCTCATTAACTAAAGAATAATTATCTCCTACAAAACCAGAATGAGATTTTTTAAAGTTGTTTTAATCGCAAAACCAAAATTAAAATTCAACAAACTATACAAAAAAAAATAGGAATTAGTTTTCTTTAAGAACTAATGTCGTTTTTGTAGAGATATTCACTGCATAATTATAGGCCGACCTGGTAAAAAAAAAACAGTGATCAATTAATAATAAATAATATGAAATTGGAGCAGCTACAAACTTTCAACTTTTATAGTTGTTTTTAAAATACGAAATTAAATAAATCAAATCTTAACTAATTCAAATCTTAATTTAATAAAATTCTAAACTAAAAACCTGAACATTTAACACAAAAGATTTCATAAATATGTAGTGATAAAATATGACCCCGAAGAAATTAATTCCTAATGAGCTTTAACATCCCAACAGATTTATTTTTAAACTTTGCAATTTATTTTCCATTTTTAGCTTCTTGTTTCTTCAAATTGAGTTTCCTTACATATGCTTACAAGACGGACAAGACAATATAATATTTTATTTTCTGGAATAGAACTTCAATACTCATATTTTTTAATGTGTTTTTTCTTCTTCGAATTTTCTTTAACAGATGCAGACTTATTGTATAAATCTGGAACTGATTTTGTTTCTTTGGAATATGCAGATACAGATTTGTCGTATTTTCTAATTAATGTATGAACAGGAATTTTCACATTTTCGTGGCAATCAACAATATGGGAAATGGTTTGTTCTGTCCAGTAGACTCGAAAATTACTTTTCAATTTTATCTAAGGTCGTGGGCTTAGGATTATAGTTTAGAGACTTACAGATTGACCCTTTGGTTTCATAATTTTTTCATAAATTTTGTGTCTAAGGAAAACAAAACGTCCCAGGAGTCTCCCTTTCTCAGCTAAATGAAATTTCATGAAAATTTTTAAATGAAGCCATGAAAAAATTAAAATGTTTTTTAGCCATTTAGCCTCTACAAATTTCATAACCAAGAAATTTTTTTCTTAAATTAATCCCATGAAAATTAAAAGAAATACGTTTTTACATGAGATTGAATTTCCTGTACATAACCAAAATGATTTATCAAACATAGCATAAAATATCATTTAAGGTTCAAATCTAAATATATAGACATAAAATAATAAAATCGTACCTCTGAAAACCTGAAAATCGAAATACCCAATGTATTTTGACCATTTGAATTCAACGCAAAGGCCTTGGCTACCTGTGCATTGTGTCCATGAAATAATAACATAA
>JASDQU010587953.1:772-18256 GCA_032191745.1 Picea mariana | reverse complement strand
CCAGAGGCATGTGTGACACTTGGACGGTGGAGACTGTTAGAGGGTTAGTCATTAAAAATTAATTAATTAATGATTTATGAATTAGGTCAGTCTCAAAATTCTATAAAAGGAGGGGAAAGGAAGGAAGAAAGGGGGATGAACGGTTAGCATAACGTTACGCTGCCAAGTTGTGGCTTGACGGTTTTCTTGTGAGGAGTTGGGTATATCTCAGCTATGTTGGAGTGGTAGCTCAGCCGTTGAGGCGAGCTGAGATGCTATTCTATCTCTGGTTCTTGTGTGGCCCCTTTGTGGCTCGGGGGGCTAAGGGGGAAGAAGAGTACCCCTCGCGTTGGCTGGGAGGTACCGGTGAGCTTTCTACGATCGGCAAGCGGGACGCGCCACGGAGCGTGGGACGTCGTCCGAGCAAAGAGAAAGGCAACGGTATGATTTTAACTGGTGAAGTATAATGCATTTTTACTTTCGGCAATTTAATGTTATTGATGTTGAAATTGTAGAATTTTTAAAGCGTTTTATATTTGCAAATTATTGTTATTGGTGAAAATATGATGAGATTGGTTGGCATTATAGTTGAAATTTCGTTCCGCAATGATAATGTAGAGTTTGTTTATATTCTGATCATGTGTCACTTTAGTTATGATGTCATGTGTTTTTGCATTGATATGAATTAGGTGATGTTGTTAGTTTCTTATTTGTTAAAAAGGAAAAAAAAAAATCAATTGTACTTCGCTATTCATAGACATAACGAAGGAGGGTCGTTACACAACCATTGAATGTAACTCAATGTAAATTAATGAGAGTAGGTGAGATGGAGGGAAGAGTTCAAGGAGCCCCCTTTTGTAAAAGAGATATTTGTATCTAGATTCAGAAGGGAGAGAATATATTAGAAGAGAAGGAAGAGGTAGAAGAAAATATATTTTGGAGAAAAGAGAGAGCCGAGACTCTGTTGCAGTCGGATCTTGAACACATTGTAATATTGGCATTCTGAGATTAATACAAAAAGAAAAGTTTTTCCTGCATATTGTATTGTGTGTATTTGAATGAATGCATTTTATGTGTTTATATGCATATGTTGTAGATGTATGTTAGATTACATCTACAAGGATAGACAAAATTTCATGTTTGTGAGTTTGTTGATTTCAGTCTAGGTTCTTTGTGGCTTAATGCAAGGGGATGCATGACAGAGTGTTGAGGACTCTGTTAGCCATTGCAAAGAGTGAAAATCTGAGTTTTGTGGAATTTAGGCAAGAATGTGCCAGGAGGGTGCACCAAAGGAATCATTAAATCAAGGGAGAAGCCTCAAGGTTGTTGAATACCTTGAAGGTAATACTGTGGAGAGGAAGGCATAGAGAGAAGACAAAATTACTAAGGATTATGTAGAGCTCTGCCAAGTGGGCATCAAGCGAGTGCAAAGAGTGCACATAAGGACTTTGTTTGGAGTTTTGAGAGAGAGAGAAGCATCATAGGAGGAAACTTCCAGAGTTACTGAACACTCTGTAGTCTCAGCAAGGCGTGTTTGAGAAGAAGTTTCTAGGAGGGCACTTATATCCTTTCAAGGAGAGAAAGGAATGAAGTTGTTGAATACTCTAGAGGAAGACCTGTGAAGGGAGTGCACTAGGCCAACACTCAGATGAAGTGTTGAAAGGCATCCATTTGAGGGCTTGTCAAGCATAAGGAGTGTGCGTAGAGACGAACTATTTCCAATTTTGTAAGCTCAGGAGAGATAGCACAAGAAGGGTGCGAAGAGTGAACTATTCTAAGTCGAGAAGCCCAGGAGAGACAGTTCAAATTTGGATGTAGATCACAAGCATGCGCTAGAGCCGAGGCTGATTTGCGTAGCCAAAGATTAGGAAGGATAGAGTTTTTAGAATGCAGGTGAGATCCAAAGACGTCAGGGCTCATAGAGGAAGCAATGTTCGAGGCCTTTCAAGCATCAATATCTTTCAACTCTGGGAATAAAGGTGCAAAAGAGTAGGAGGAGTAGCACAATTTTCTTTGGATCGAGCAGGACGAAGATATGGACCATTGGAACCCATGTCCAAACAGTGAAGAGTGCACACGGGAAGAGATCAACTCTAAACCGTCATATTTGAGCACAGAGGATCAATATCCGTTGGGTCCGGAGGAGGTGATTGAGCTTTAAGTCTCTGAAAGTGCACAAGAGAGTGGACTCTACGAAGTCCTAAAGTTTTGAAACCATTGGAATTGTCCATCATACAGGAAGACAGGTGGCAACAGATCCATAAGCTTGGGAAATTAGGTATCAGAAGATCATAAGTGAGGAGTCCTTGGACTTCGCAAAATGTGAAGTCCTGATACAAGAAGAAATGGATCAGACTATTGGATCACAGGGGCATGTGGACCATTGATCTGGTGTTGGTATTTTTGAGATCCCAAGAACAAAGGTGAACCGTATCAGGGATTCCCGATACATGAAATTATGAAACACCTTTTGAGTTGGCACTTGGTTTTTCAATTGTCATAGTTAGAGGGGCCTAGTGAGAGGAGCTAGAGCCAAGAGAAAATATTGTCGATCAGAACATCGAAGAGTGGGAGTTTGGGAAGAAAGGAGTCAAGAGTGACTCACATGTAGAAATATGGAAGTCACAAAATGCGACACATCGTTTAGGTTAATCCTGTGGTCATGGGAATAGTCACATGGGTGGAGGGAGCTAATGGTCGTTAATCCCTTTTTGGATTTTTGGGAGTCGGGGAGTCATGGGTGGTTCATACGTCGAAGTCCCAACATGCGAAGTCCTGAAACACTTTTTGTGTAGGAGCGTGGTCACAGCCCATTGCCGCATGAGAGAAGGAGCTTGCACATGGTGCTTAGTCACATAGGCAAATTTTCATAGCAGGACCTATGGTTATAAGTGTCGAAGGTTGCAGCAGGGAATCAAAGAGCCATTTCGGCTCAAAGGAATTTGAACGATCCTTGACCGGGAGGTCAGTGGACCCTGTCGAGGCAGAGGTAGGTAGGGGGTCTTCAAAAAGTGGTATTAGAGCCACTTTCTGTCTATATATTGTAGGTAGAAGGAGGCATAAGAGAAGGATATAGTATGATACCATCAAGTGGTATCAGAGCCACTTTATGTCTATAGACTACATGAAGAAGGAGGATGAAGAGAAGGATATAGTCTGATACCATCAAGTGGTATCAGAGCCACTTTCTATCTGTAGACTGCAGGCAGAAGGAGGTAGAAGAGAAGGATATAGTCTGATACCATCAAGTGGTATCAAAGCACATAATTTTTTTGCACATCATAGGCAAAGGTAAGGAGAAGTTGGAGATGCTCTTGGTTGCAGAGTGAACAACAAATTTTCCAGGAAGGCAGGTAAAATAAGAAGATGGCTATTGAAGGCCAAAAGAGTTGTCAAGGCAAGGACCACAAGAAGAAAAGAAAGGCTGAGATGGACAAAGAGATCAGCGATATAAGAGAGCAAATGGAGAATATTGCATTTAAAATGCAGCAGGATGCAAATATTGAATGGGTGTATGAGTGGGACATGAAGAAGAAGGTAAAATGGCTAGTCAAGGAATTTTTGGCCAGAGGACAACAAAGGCTATTGAAATTTTGGTTGAGGTATGTTGAAAACCTGAAAGGTAAAGAGGAGATGGTTCACATCTATGAGCCACAAACTAAGAAGGGTCTCACAAATTTCCAGGTGGGGAGTGAAGATAGTTCATATTTCCATGAGGGAAATGAGATGGGATCATTGGAGAATCTCATAGACTGCCAGGAGGGCAGGGTAGAAATACCAATTTTCCATGTGGGTAAGGGAGAGAAGATGAAATCAGCTGGGAGTTCATATCAGCAAGAAGAGCCAATCTAGGAGGATCAGAATTACATTCTGCTCATTGGAGGAATTGAGGTATTCCTATCAAGAAGCCAGACAGAGCCTAGCATTAATGTTGCAGGTGAAACAATAGAAGAAAGACAACCAACAATGACTATCATAGAGGAAGGAAGGGAGCAGATACTGAAGTCTTCCCAAGAAGAAGAAGAAGAGTATGCAGATGAGGTACTCACTCCATGGGAGAAGCAGTTGGAGATGCTAGAGGATTGGTTGAACAATATAGAGCTAGTAGATCACTACCATGAGTAAAAAGTCATGCAGATTTTGGGAGAAGATCATTCAGCAGAATTGCTCAGAAATTTCAACCAAGAAGCTAGATGGATAATGACCATAGCACCGAAGCATGCAGTAGAAGAGGGAGCATAATTCTAGTCTTGGGAACAACTTTAGAAAGGTGGATCTGAACCAACACAACCAGAACTGACAAACGTTAATCTGTTAGAAGAGGAAGAAGCTAAGAAATAACTCATTAATGAGACTGCAGAAGATGAGTCTGCAGCAAGATGGATGACTAGTGCCACATAATCTGAAGACAACATGGGGGATCAAGATGATCTACCCATTGCCAAGAAGGACGTGCATCCGAAAATACTTCATAAGGAAAACCATCCATGGGAGCAGCTGGACGAGGTAATAGAAGAAATCAAAAGGTTGATGTTGAGTTCAGCACATGAGACCACTAGCAAGTAGAAGCTATAGCAGCAGGGAAGAAGCAACAGTAGAAGCAACAGAACAGTGGAGGAGATGGACATCTCCAAAGAAAAGTTTGGGATCCAGTTGGATTTCAACAGCAAAACCGGGAAGCTCATGAGCAGGAGCTCATGAATTTTATGCAGCAATGAAGTATGATGTAGGAGCATCACTTCACGTCAGCAGTGCATCGACCAACCATCACATTTAGCATGCATTCAATGAAGGGAGAGGCGCCATCCCTTTCATTTTAAAATTTGAATTGTAATTTAATATTTTTAAGGCTGGAAGGGTCGTGTCATTCCTTTGAGTGGACAAGTAGGTAGAGTTTCCTTTAATGGTTGACATGCTATAGATCTAGATACGATTTGGACTAGACAACCATTGAATGTAATTCAATGTAAATTAATGAGAGTAGGTGAGATGGAGGGAAGAGATGAAGGAGCCCCCTTTTGTAAGACATATCTTTGTATCTAGATTCATAAGGGCGAGAATAGATTAGAAGAGAAGGAAGAGGCAGAAGAAAAGATAGATTGGAGAAAAGAGAGAGCCAAGACTCTGTTGCAGTTGGAGCTTGAACACATTGTAATATTGGCATTCTAAGATTAATACAAAAAAGAGAAGTTTTTCCTGCATATTGTATTGTGTGTATTTGAATGAATGCATTTTATGTGTTTATATGCATATGTTGTAGATGTATGTTAGATTCCATCTACAGGGATAGACAAAATTTCATGTTTGTGATTTTTTTTATTTCAGTCTGGCTTCTTTGTGGCTTAATGAAAGGGGTTGCATGACAGAGTGTTGAGGACTCCATGAGATAGTGCAAAGAGTGAACATATCATTTATGTGGAATTTAGGCAAGAACGTGCCAGGAGGGCACACCAAAGGAATCATTAATTCAAGGGAGAAGCCTTAAGGTTGTTGAATACCTTGAAGGTAAGACTGTGTAGATCAAGGCACAGAGAGAAGACAAAATTACTAAGGATTCGATAGAGCTCTACCAGGTGGGCATCAATAAAGTGCAAAGAGTGCATATAAGGACTTTGTTTCGAGTTCTAAGAGAGAGAGAAGCGTCGGAGGAAGAAACTTACAAAGTTATTGAACACTCTGTAGGCTCAACAAGGCATGTTTGAGCAGAAGTTGCCAGGAGTTCACTTGTATCCTTTCAAGGAGAGAAAGGAATGGAGTTGTTGAATACTGTAGAGGAAGACCTGTGCAAGGAGTGCAGTAGGCCAACACTCAGACAAAGTGTTGAAAGGTAGCCATTTGAGGGATATTCAAGCATGAGTGTGCGTAGAGGTGAACTATTTGCAAGTTCATAATCTCAGGAGAAATAGCACAAGCAGGGTGTGAAGAGTGGAATATTCTAAGTCGAGAAGCTCAGGAGAAATAGTTCAAGTTTGGATGTTGAGCGCAAGTATGCGCTAGAGCTGAGGCCAAGTTTCATAGCCAAAGCTCAGGAAGGATAGCGTTTTCAGAACGTAGGCAATATCCAAAGACGTTCGGGCTCGCAGAGGAAGCAAAGGTTGAGGCCTTTGAAGAATCAAGATATTTCAAGTCTAGGAAGAAAGGTTCAAAATCTCAAGAGGAAGAGCACAACTATCGTTGGATTGAGCAGGGGGAAGATCTGGACTGTTGGAACCCACGTCTAGATAATGAATAGTGCACACAAGAAGAGATCAACTCTGAGCTGTCATATTTGAGCATAGAGGATCAACAGTCATTGGGTCCGAAGGAGGTGCACAAGGTTTAACTCCTTGAGAGTGCACAAGAGAGGGGACTCTGCAAGGCATCAAAGTTCCAAAACCATCAGAACCATCCATCATCTAGGCAGACAAGTGGTAGTAGATCCAAAAGCTCAGGAAATCAGGTATCGAAAGATCAAAGGTGAGGAGTCTTTTGACTTCATGAAACATGAAGTCCAGATACATCAAGGAACAGATCAGACCATTGGATCGCAGGAGCATGTGGATTGTTGATCTGGCATCGGGGTTTTGGAGATCGAGAGAATGGAATTGAACCGTATCGGGGTTTCCCGAGACATGAAGTCCGAAAACACATTTTGAGTTGGCAATTGGTTTTTCCATCATCATAGTTAGAGGGGCCTAGAGAGAGGAGCTAGTACGGAGAGAAAATATCATCGATCAAAACATCAGGGATCAGGAGTTCAAGAAGAAAGGAGTCAGGACTGAATTGCATGCAGAAATCCCGAAGTCATGAAATGCGACACATCATTTAGGTTAAGCCTGTGGTTGTGGGAATAGTCACATGGGAGGAGGGAGCATATGGTCATTAAGCCCTTTTCAGAGTTTCGGGAGTCAGGGAGTCAAGGGTGGCTCATAAATCAAAGTCCTGACATGCAAAGTTCCGAAACACTTCTTGCATAGGCGCGCGGTCATATCCCATGGTCGCATGAGAGAAGGAGGTTGTGCATGGTGCTTAGTCACATAAGCAGAGTTTCATAACAATACCTATGGTTATAAGTGTCGAAGGTTCCAACAGGGAATCAAAGAGCCATTTTGGCTCAAAGGTATTTGAACAATCCTTGACTGACAGGTCAGTGGACCCTACTGAGGTAGATATAGGTAGGGGGTCTGCATCACAACTACTAGTGGAAATTTGAGTTGGAGAATGGTATTATCCTATGTCATTTATTCCAAAGTTTCCATTACTTTTGGGCCACTTAGGGAGTATGAGAATTAATTGACACAAATATGCACACTACCAAATTCCATTAAGTGGATTCATGTAGAGATTAAATATCCACTAGTTTTTAATGGCACAACTAGTGCCACAGAGTTTATGGAACACATAACTTAATACATCATGTTTGAATAGAGGGTATAAACATTAGATATCACTTTGGTATATATCCTTGAATGATTGTGGGAATTTCATTATGAACTTTGGATTCACGAGAAGATATGATATGACTAGGAGCCTACTAAACATAAGGTTTTTGTTGACCCATGTTCCCATCCACCAATCTTGATAAGGACAAGATATCGATATGATCCGAAAGAATTTGAAAGTCCAAGTTATAGGGACTATGAGGGGATATATATATAAGACTAGTGTAAATTAGTGGACTGTATAGGGCTATACGGGCTCGAACCATAGACCTTCTTGTATGCTAAGGCAAAGGCAAAGGCCTGGTGATCGTGTATATGCTACAAAACTTCAAGTATAATCTTCTGGACCAGTCCATCAAGTTGTCCATTGATAATTTAGTGGTCAATTATTTGGTTAACAATACAATGTTGGAAGGTTGATTCTATCGATGTTTGTTACTATTTTAGGAGTTTGATTTTGAAGTGGTGGTTAAACTAGGTAAATAAAATGTGGGACCTAGTCACCTCTCGAAAATTCACAATTGGAACAATGTTGGGATAGCTCATAAAGTGTTGAATGTAGATATATTTTGCATCGAAGTAGTTCTTGAATTTTTCACTAAAATTTCCAACTTGAAATATAAATCTAAATGCACTAGAAGAATATGGTGATAGTAAAGATTGATAGCTTATAATTAACGATATTATTATTTAATCATATGGTACTTGCACACATTAGAAATGAATGGGATTCTTGACTACTATGTGTTGGATCGTGAATGATAGGTGGTGCTCTAGGAATCCCATGATGGACACATAAACATACATTATAGTGATAAGACACAACTATCACAACATACATTACAATGAGACATGTTGGATGCAAGTATCATTCAATTCAAGGCTAGAGTGCACTCTCCACTCTGTTATTCATATTATTATTTTCATTCACTCCTATCAATACATATTCTCCCTTTATCTTCTATCATTTTTTTACTTAGGGTTCATATATGTGTGTGTGTGTGGTTAAGATTTTGTACTAAAAATCTGTTATAGTTGTATTGGTCAATGTAAGAATACAAAAAAAGGTTTTTCCCACAATCAATGATTCATAGTTTGTTAAAAATATCGATGCTTGTCTACCAAAAATGCAATTCTATCTTTTCATGAGGATTGTGAACTTTTACTAGTATAAAGCCTACTTTAAAAAACACTTCAAACCCTTACCTTATCATTGTCCTTTCGCCAGATCCATTAGCCTATACAACTTGATAAGAGTTTTCCATGAGATGCATTTCCATCACCAAGACCTGCATGAATCATAAAAGAAAAATTCATTATATGAGTAAATAATACATAAGCAAATTAACATGCACTTAGTTATGTAAAATATTCTAGAAAAAACTTAAGTGGTCGCATACCTTAATGAGATTCTCTTTCTTTTGAGAATAGGTTATTATCTACTAAACAGGGCCAACCACATGAAGGTGGAAGCTCATATGGCCCCTCCCCCCCCTCACATCGCTTTGAATTCCCCATACTCAACAAATGAATTTGTTTATATAGAAAACATATGGTCATTTATGCATAACTAGGATAGTCATCAAAACATATGAATGTATAAACATTGAAGCATATGAACATATAAACATCGATAAACATCCAAATAAAAATCATGAATTTATACATCTAAATTTTCTTTGATTTATGTTTTTTTACATTCATAAAATTGACAATTGGGATATCATAATCATCCAAGGATATTGTATTTTGTGTGCACTGTCGTTCTATTGTTTTTGTTTCCATGTGTTCATGTACCATACTTCTGGTACATTGTTGAGAAGGGCGTCGAGGCATCTATGCAGGGTCCTGAACTGCAACAATGAAAATGATCATATTGATATGTTGAAATATAATTGAAATAACTAATTCATTATTTTATTTAACATTACACTATTTCTCTTTACCTGTCTGTGTAGCTGTGAACGTTGGTGCGTTAATTTCTTTTCCACTTGGTTCCTCTCGCAGTTCACCCTCCTAAGCTACATGCTCTTGAATTTTGAAAAGATAATATATAAGTAAAAGTCGAGAAATAAATATCTACAATCACAGTAAATATTTCTAATTTTGAAGCATACATATCGGAATGGGTACTCTTCTCCCCACTATCATTAGACATGTGCACCCTTGTATGACGTGGTGTATGTTGAATACTTCTAGATTCACTATTGCGGTATCACTGTTTCTTTAAAACAAACATAAATACTTAGTTAAGGGTGATATAATAAAATATGAATAGACTTTACAAGAATGCTACTGCGGTTTCCTTATTCATTTTATTTCCCTGCATGGTTGGGGAGATAGGAGTCTGGCCCAAGATTTTTCAATATTCAATCAAACTTTTAAAACCGTGCTTGTAACCAAGATTTAGGTCCTCCTCGATGGAAGCCGTGTCGAACATATTTAACTGCAATGCATAACACCATTAAAAATACCAATAAAAAAAACATATATTTGTTCGCTACTATTAAATAAATATTAACCATAGTTAATCATTTAATTCTTACGATTCGGGATTTTAGTTTTCCATAGCCACCCTGGCCTAGTTATGCTGCTCGTATTTTTCCACTCTAGTCTTGGTTGCTTTGGAGGTGTCTGGTAGCCTACATATGGAATTTTTGAAAAACATTAGATATCATAATTGTTACTTAAAACAAGAAAGAAAAACATAAATGATCATATTTCACTGATAATATGACATGTGTTGTACCTTGCTTGACCAACTCGTGGATGTCTTCCTTGTTTTTTAAACATTTTCTCATTTGCATCCTCTATCAAGGCCTTCCACTCTTTCTCCGGAACCATGGGAGGGCGCTCATGCTTGATGTCTAATTGCAATTTATCCCTATACTGGACCCTGGTATATTTTAAATTCTCGCCAGCTAACTTTGTAGCCACTTTCTTTTTGAAAGTGTTGCCAAACAAGTATACCATGTGGTCTATTGAATCATCTTTCCTTTTTTTGAATCATCTTTCCTTTTTCTATCTTGGCCATTCCACCGTGTGCGAATGGTGGGGCCAAACAAATCCAATCCTTTGTCATTTAAGTTTCTATAGAAAAAATTGTTTCCTGTAGAAATGTGTTATCCATTAATTTATAATAATCTCAACAAATGTCCATTTCATTTTCATGAAAAAAATGAATCAATTAATTAACAATTACCTGCAATCTTCTGAATCTTGATGGGAACACATGCGTCATCCACCAGAGGTAGCGGGTGATTTTCTGCCATGGCCACCCTGGACATATGTTGACACAATAAATCAATCAAAAAAAGTTATGAAATTCACCTGTAACATTAAAAAAAAAATATTGCAGCAATATCAGAAAAAAAATAACGAAATTTCAAAAATTTAGTTGTTGTAGTCATAAGTTGTTACTATATTTAACATTTACCTGTTGAGGCACAACAAGTGCCTTTCCACGGTCACCCTGAATAGATGTAGTAGGTGATTTTCTGCCACGGTCACTCTGGACAAAAGTTGACACAATAAATCCATCAACAAAAGTTATGAAATTCTCCTGTAACACTAAATAAATTAAATATTGCAGTAATATCAGAAAAAAAAAATAATGAAATTTCTGAAATTTAGTTGTTGTAGTCATAAGTTGTTACTGTATTTAACATTTTCCCGCTGAGGCACAGTGGGTGCCTTTCCACGGTCACCCTAGACATATGTAGCCTATGATATCTCATGGTCACCCTGGATAGATGTTGACACAATAAATTAATCAACAAGAGTTATGGAAGTAATTGTAACATTAAAAAAATGAAATATTGCAGTAATATCAAAAAATAAATAATGAAAAATGAAATATATGCAGTAGCAAATTGTAATATTGCAGCAATGAAATATACATAGTTCCCCCTTTATTTTGATTGTTATCTACTAGTTGTATATAATTTGTGGCAACTTCGTATCTCTGCATACTTCACGTATAAGGGACCAACATCAACCAGTGATTGTATTTGTATAATGCTCTGACATAATCCATAAATTTAGTTACAGTTCCATAGTCGACCTTTATGCCATCCATGGAAAATAATCCCAATCCATGTAAGGACGAAGGAGCAATGTGATACATCCTCCCACCAATGAAGAAATCTGTGTCCACTTCAGGTAGATCCTTAGGTTCCCATAGTTGCACTAGATGTTTATACCTCAAGGGAAACTCAATGTCACCTATGCTCTCAACATTATAATTACATGACCCTCCGTTGGCAATAAAAAATTGCATGCGTATACAAAATCTTTTCCTTACCTTTTCAGATGTGGTTGATCTAGAACCAATAGATATAGTAAAACATGTCTCACTTTCAACCTCTCTTAGTATATATTGATCATCACTCGAGGAAGATAGATCTGACAGATACCTATTTGGTGGTACCTACACTCGTTAAAACAAGAAGATAATTTATTGTGCCAATATACGTTTGTGGTACCAACACAGTTGCATAATGTTGCAATATAGTTGCCATATACTTGCATTGTTGCATAAAGTTGCATATAGTTGCATATTGATGCATAAGTTGCATATAGTTGCATAAGTTTCATTGTTGCATAAAATTGCATATAGTTGCATATTTTCACTAAAAAACATGATAAGTTGCATAGTTGCATACAAAATTGTTGCAATATAGTTGCATATAGTTGCATAAGTTGAATAAAGTTGCATATAGTTGCATAGTTGCATATAGTTGGATATAGTTTCATAAGTTGCATATAGTTGCAATATAGTTGCATATAGTTGCATATAGTCACTAAAAAACATGATAAGTTGCATTGGTTCATATAGTTTCCTAGTTACATATAGTTTCATATGAAGTTGTTGCAATATAGTTGCGTATAGCTGAATAAGTTGCATTGTTGCATAAAGTTGCATATAGTTTCATAGTTGCATATAGTTGCATAAGTTGCATTGTTGCATAGTTTCATAAGTTGCATTGTTGCAATATAGTTGCATAGTTGCATAAGTTGCATATAGTTGCATATAGTTTCATAAGTGACAGGGTTGTTGTGTTTATAGTGTTTTGAGCTTCAATCTCTTTTCTCCCATGCATTTCCCTCCCCATTTCCACAAGATCGGTTGGATTGTGTCTTTGTGATGAGTAGTTCATTTATATTTGCATAAGTCCGACGATAAGTTGCATATAGTTGCATAAGTTTCATTTTTGCATAAAGTTGCATATAGTTCCATATTTGCATACAAAATTTTCATATAGTTGCATATAGTTTCATAGTTTCACAATATGCATATAGTTTCATATAGTTGCATAGTTGTATAATTTGCATAGTTGCATAGTTGCATAAGTTGCATTGTTACAATATAGTTGCATAAGTTGCATATAGTTGCATAGTTTCATAAGTGACATGGTTGTTGTGTTTATAGAGTTTTAAGCTTCAATCTCTTTTCTCCCATGAATTTCCCTCCTTACCATTTGCACAAGCCCGATTAGATTGCGTTTTTGTGATGAGTAGTTCATTTATGTCATTGTTTTGATATTGTAAATCAATGGTTTAATTCCCCTTAGGAAAAACAAAGGCCTTCAACCTCGTGCACGATGCATTATTCATGAATATTTCATTCCCAATGTTCCAAAAGCCATAACTATTTCAAGTTTCTAAGTTTTACTGTATTTGTTGTACTATGGCTTCATTTGTTTGTAGTATGGTGGTTGAAGATCTGGGGAAGAATTGTTTAGTATCTAATTTCCATAGCGTCATGCATAGTGTTATCCATCAATATATCATCTCAGGCCTCATACCCATTTTGTGTCTTTGTGCATATTGGAGTTCATATTGTATATTGCAATGGCCATGGCCTCTTAGATCTGAAAGTTATATTTCGAATATCCATTGAAGAATTGATCTAGTCCTTGATGCCCCTAACCTCATTTCATTATATATTTAATGACCTAACCTCTTGAAAGAAGTGTTGATCATTTGAAGCTGCCATTGTATAAATGTCTCTCACTCTCTTCATTTACCCTTATTTTCTTGGTAGTCCATGATTTTTGTTGTCAAAGTGTATTAAAATATTATGTGGCCACAATTTAAGCCCTTGCTTCTACATGTCATGAGTAAATTTGGGTTCCAAAATCCTTGAGTTGATTTTCTATGCTAGACTAGCACTCAATAGGTTGTTGTGAAAGGAAAAAAAGGCTTTAGGGCATGTGTTTGAATCTCAATCTTTCCTACCTTTTTAGCCTACTCAAAACACACAACAGTATAAGAGAATAGAGGTAGTCACCATTCCGTGTGCCCTCGTGTGTGCCCTCCATGTGCCCTTGACTCAGTTCCCTACATGTACCCTCCTAGTGTATCTCCTTTGTGAGCCCTTGACTTAGTGCCCTCTGTGTGCCCTCTCCTCCCTGCACAGTGGGCCCTCTGTGTGCCCTGCACAGTGTGCCCTCTGTGTGCCTCCTCCCCGCACAATGATTTCCTTGGTCGCATGCTCCCCTTGGTTATGTGCACAATGATCTCCAAATTGATGACAGTAATGGGTGGGCTCCTCGTTAAATTATGAGCTTGATTTCTTCTGCAGATTAAAATTTTTATTTTCTTCAATACTTTGATTCTAGCTTAATACAGTTCAACAATTTCAAATCATAATCGAATAGCAATAATTATGTAGATAAGTAAACATGCATATCAACAACACATATAGCCTGGGGAAACCCTATATAGGGAGAAAAACCCTAGAAAAAAATATTTCTTTATTGCATTAATAATGTAAGATCCCTTACAAATATCCACCATGAATGTACTTCTCTCAAAGAGCTTGCCAAGATGACTCTGACCTGACAAAGACTTGCAAGACCTTGATGAAATACACCTTTTATATGCTACCTCTTTATCACTGATGTTCTTCTTTATTACTTCACCCACTAAGTGGAGGTAGCTTCTGCCCATAAAGAATTTGACAGATCCTAGTCAAACATCATTTCTTTCATTGCCTCACAAATAGTCCTATTTTTCCTCTCAGCAACACCATTTTTCTTAGGGTTATATGGCATGGTCAACTGTCTCTTGATTCCTACAGACTTGCAAAAATCCTCCAACCGAAGAGATTCAAACTCTTCTGCATTGTCTGTTCTAAGGATTCTGATGTGTTTCCCTATTTGTTTTTCAATAAAGGCCTTTTACTCTTTGAATTTATCAAATGTGTAACTTTTAGCTTTAAGAAAACATATCCAACATTTTGTTGAGTAATCATCAATAAAAATTACCTAATACAAACAACCACTGAGTGAGGGAGATGACATGGGACCACATACATCAGAGTGAACTAGATCTAAGATGCCTTGAACTCTGTTGTCACTAATAGGAAATGATTTCTTTATATTTTTACCTAGGATGCATCCCTTACAAATTTCATTTTTACTAAGAGAAATAGAGGGCATGCCACATACCATGTTCTATAGATCTGGAAGAGATTTGTAATGAAGATGTCCAAGTCTTCTATGCCATAACTCACTGGAGCTAGTCGCATCATGAGCCAATGCCTGAACTGACTGTCCTGACATGATGTATAGTCCTTCCCTACAAGTTCCAATGGGTTATGCTATACTTAAATGGCTACCTTTAGCCCATAGTAGTGCCTTCTTGTCCTTGAAGATCACCCAAAATCCCTTGTCCTCAAGGATTGCAACTGATAGTAGATTTTTCTTGAGACCTGGAACATATAATACTTCATCAACATGAAGTCTATCCCCAGATTCCAATCTAAAGGAGATAGAGCCTACTCCATCTATATTGTAACATTTTTTATCCCCAAGCCTGACCTACTCTGCAAAAGATTTTTTCTTGAAATTTTAGAGGATATCCTTGTACCCTACCATGTGCTTTGATGCACCAATATCTACTAACCAAGTTTTTGGCCCCGTGGAAACTGAACTGGATAAAGCAGAAACCAAATAATATTCTTTCCTATTTTCTTTCTCATTAGAAGGAATTTTCTGATTTCTTTTGGATTCATCATCCTCAGTTGTTGAGGCATGATGTTTCCCTTTCCTAGGATATTTCTTTCTAAACCAATAATCTTTAGCAAAATGACCCAACTTATTACAGCTAAAGAATTTAATCTTAGATGTATCAATATTCTTTCCTTTGAATGTACCTTTGATATTTGACTTCCATTGAGATCCTTTATGGAAAGTGCCTTTCTTCTTTCCCTTGAATCTTGATGCTAAAGCTGAGTGATCTTCCTGTGTTGGCTCGCTCCTGGTAGCTGTGAGACTCTCCTCCTGGAGGCAATCATGCCATAACCTCTCAAACATGGGATGAATCTCTCTCCCACTTACACTGGATAAGAATCTCTCCCATGAAGACGGAAGATCGTAAAAAATGGCCTACACTAAATCATCATCGTCCACTGTCACTTCTATGACCAAAAGATGATCTCTGATCTGAGCTATCCTGGAACATAAAGATGCCACTGATTCACCTTTCTCCATCTTCAAATACTTAAGCTTGTTTTTGAGTGTCCTCTTCTTACTTGGAGCCTGTTTCTCATACACATTTAACAAGGTATCCATACAGTCCTTGGCAGTCATCAACGAAGTCATTGTAGGCATTATATTGTCTTTGACTAAGTCAAAGATTATTCGCTTGGAATTTGCTTGAATCTTCCTGAAAGTCATTATTCTTGCATTATTCATTGGTTCCTCCACCATTGTGGTCACATACTACTCAATATCATGCTCTTGTAAGATATTTGTTATACAGAGCTTCCACACATTAAAGTTGGTAGCTCCTTCGAGCCTATCTTCGGCCTTGAATGAAATGGAGGATGCCATGGTCCTCACACTGGAAACTTAATCAAGATCACTTGGATATATGTGTACTTGCTGAAGACCTTCAACACGTTTAACACACCCTAAGATCAGATACCATGTTAAATTATGAGCTTGATTTCTTATGCGGATTAATTCTTTTATTTTCTTCAATACTTTGATTCCATCTTAATACACTTCAACAATTTCAAATCATAATCCAATAGCAATAATTGTGTAGATAAGTAAACATGCATATCAACAACACATATACCCTAGGGAAACCCTGTACAGGGAGAAAAACCTCAGCAAACAATATTCCTTTATTGCATAAATAATGTAAGATCTCTTACAAATATCCACCATGATTGTACTTCTCTCAAAGAACTTTCCAAGATGACTCTGACCTGACAAAGACTTACAAGACCTTGCTGAAATACACCTTTGATATGTTGCGTCTTTATCACTGATGTGCTCCTCTATTACTTCACCCTCAATCTGCATATGAAAACTCTGTTTCAAAATTGTGTTGCAAAACTGTGTTGCAGAACTGTTTTGAAGAAAGGATTCGAACTCTTCTTATATAGGCTAAAGAGGGGTAGAGGAGAGGCTTGAAATAGCAACTCGATTGCATGCTTTAGTCATAACTTAGCTTCATACTTTAGTTCAAACTTAGAACTAGACTTGAGATTGGTTACAACTCAACATTACACTTTAGTTCGAACTTAGAACTAGACTTCAGACTGACATGCTTTAGTTCAAACTTAGAACTAGAGTTAATACTTTAGTTGAAACTCAACATAACACATTAGCTCTAAAATATAACTAGACTCAAGACTTTAGTTGCAACTCATCATTACACTTTAGTTCTAAAATAGAACTAGACTCAAGACTTTAGTTGCAACTCAACATTACACTTTAGTTCTAAAATAGAACTAGACTCGAGACTTTGGTTGCAACTCAACATTACACTTTATTTTTAAAATAGAACTAGACTGAAGACTTTAGTTGCAACTCAACATTACACTTTAGTTCTAACATAGAACTAGAGTCAAGACTTTAGTTACAACTCTTGACAAGACAATTCGAAATTCTCTTCATGGTGGATAATGTTTACACGTGCCAAAGCACTAGATCAATACAATTACATCATTTGCAATATTAGGAATATCGGTTTTTTCGATCTCATAGGAATTTTACATTCAACCTAAATTTTTCTAGATACCTTGACTTTTTCTCATGGCTCATAAGGTTTGACTAGGCTCACA
>JASDQU010587952.1:35834-70895 GCA_032191745.1 Picea mariana | reverse complement strand
ACCCTTAGCCCACATATATTTGTGAGGGAAGAGCATGGAAATCCATTTTCTCCCCTTAAAATTTGAACCAGATCCTCCCATTCACCTCATTTTTTTGTTAATGACAATGATTCAGAGGTTTTTCACCCCCATTTTATGCTAATGGAAATGATTCAGAGGTATTTTCCCCTAGTTTTATGGTACTAGCAATGACTCAAAGCATCATTCCTAAAGAAGTTCTGATAAAAACAGAAATAAGAAACATAACAAAATAACATGAAGGGGTTTTCTTGTGATTAGATGAATAATACCAACCTCTTCTTCCAGTATCTCCTAGGTCCCTTCTTCCATGGTCAGAACTTGTTTAGACAAGGCATTTGCTTCCATATTGTTCTCCCTGTAGATATGAGAATATTATATGTCATCAAAAGCATGTATCAAGGGCTTATTCCCATAACATATTGAAATAATACTTCTGTAGAAAAATAGCGGGGAAATATTTACATTTTCCTCTATGGAACATAGCATGCAAAAATGAACTTGTGATTATTTGAACACAGACCGGTTCTTTTTAATTATCTAGGATAGTAGACCTCCAAAGGTGGCAGGACATGAATTGGAATTGTTTGTATTTGGAATATATTGTTGGAGGGTTGGACTGGTTTTTGGCATGGAAGTTGAATCACTAGGTGCCCACAATGTGATCGCATGGATTTTTGATGCTTTGAAATCATGTAACAACAAGAGTATCCTCTTTTTATTTGTGGGTAAGCACATAAGCCTTTAGATTTTATTGTTTAGTAAATTGAAGCTTGAGGGACTTTTGCAAATACTGGCACAATTCCTTCTATTGAATTTGGTTTGAACACTAGAAAATTGTGAAACATGTGGGACTGAAGGTCTATGTTCACAAAGTGCTTTGGTAGTGAAATATGACCCGTTGAAAAGCTACCACAATCAAGGTACATTTCTGCACTAAAAAAAATGTAAAGGGGTTGAGATTAGATCCCTGTGTTATGTTTGAATTGTCTATGATGATTGAATAAATGAAGTATATGAAATCAAATAGATTAATGGGATATGATCCTCAACTATTAGTGTCTATAATTTACCACTTGTATTTTTTGAGACGAAAATTCCTTTCCTCACTTGATTTAATAACATTTTAGGTTCCTTGAAATTAATATTTTCTTCCAGAAAAAACCCCTTAGTAGCAATGGACTAGATTTTTAAAAATGTTTTTGACCAAAAACTAGAGCATAATATTGGCATTTTCATTGGTTGGGCTCTGGTTCAACGATAAACTGATGGGATTTTACGTCCACTAGCCCAGATTGAATTCTCTCATCTACCCAGGAATCCCTTGAGTGACATGTCCTAGTAGTTCAGATCCCGCTGTGGCCAGATATTGGGTTTTGTATGTGAAAAAAATATTGTCATTTTTTATTCTTCTTATATAAGTTTTTTCATACTTACGGTTTTCTTGATTGCAATGTTATGAAACCTTGTCACTAATTAATTCGATGTTGACAGGAGGAAGTGATCTTTTGGAGCAGTCATCAAACAAAATACATGATTTCCAACACATGGAAGAGGCTAGAAGCTTTGGTATAATGAAAAAACTAGATGGGCTAGTTTTTGTTGGAGACAAGTCAGATGGAAAAGCTTATTTTATTTTTGGATTGTTTCTAGGTATTAAGATATTTGAATAACTTATTAACTCATGGAAATATTTTATGACAAATAACAACAAGATGCATCTAACTAACAATCACTATCGACAGGTTGCAGTACAAACACATATGCAACTCAACTGGCTGAGAACTTTAAGTCTAGAAAATGTCAAACAACTGTAAGGGAGTATTCTATAACTGGATGATTTTTTTTTGTGTATTTTGTATGTCATAATTTATTCGATTCCTATCATTAAATTCTGTTACTTATCCATTTTCTAGGTTGTTGGTGTTCTTATCACACTTGAAGGAAATCTAAAGAATGAATTTGCAGAGATAGATGTTGGCTTTGATACTGTATGCAAGGTATGCCTTATTAAAACTTCAAAGATTAATCATAGGATAAAGGTTTCCACTTCAAGCATAGTTAGTAGAACTGTTGCTTGAGATATAAAAGTATCCCATTAGCCACTACTGATAAAGTGTTTCATACTAAAATCCTTTAGGTTATAATTTGGACCCTAATAAGGTAAGACAGACTTACTAGGGCTCACTTATGTTGGTTTAATGAAGCACTATGGTTTGAAAATATAAAATTGAAAACTTCAGATTAGACCATAGATTTTCAGAATTATCTCTCATAGTTAAGGCCAATTTTAAGATTCTTAGGCAAGATACAAGAGGTCCATATCTTTCTTTGCAATCAAACACTTTTTCTCATCTATCCTAAGGGACCTGAATCATAGTGATGTAACATGTAATTTTATGTATACTATAAGAAGCATAAAAAGATAAGAAAAAATCACTTCTAATCAAAATACTTATTGATTTGTCATTCAATTTGGCTGATCAATTTGACTAAGAACAAGCATATTCTCTATAGTTAAGTTCCCAACTCATTGGTAATATCTATCTTGATGCTCTGTCAGCTGGGAAGGTAAATCCTAAACAAAAATGTTGTTTTTTATACTTTAGAGTTCGATTTTTATCAAACTGCCAATCCATGGGTCCCCTGAACATGCCATATTGATGCTCAATTTGTTCTCCTTGTTTGAAATAATTTGTCAGTACCATTTATTCATACGACTTATGGTGAAAGAGGCATCACATGTTTCTCTATAGTGTTCTTTTCAATCACATCCAAATCTAGTAAAATTGTGTCCTAACATGGAACATGTTTGGATAAGGATCCCTCTTTCTCTTTTGCAAGGCATGGATTCATTAACAACTCATTCAATTTGCATCAATGCAATTGTGGGTGCAGGTGATTCTCGGAGAGGAAGTTGCCTCATCAAATATGATGCTTTCTCAAGTGACTAATCGTATTTATGATGTTGGTCAATCCCGTGCAGAGAAGGGTAATAACATGATCTTTCTCCTCATATAGTGCAAATTTTGAAATTTTGTTAGCCAATGGGTGGTTGATTTAAGGAATGCAATTGTAACTTGTTGGTTTTCCCTCTATGACATCTTCTATTTTTCTTGGCATTAGTTGCCTGAATTATTGAGCATCCCCTTCACTTCATACTATTAATCCATTTATAATTTTAACTTCTATGAATGCCTTGTTAGAAACACAAGCACACACAGTTGAGATCAATACACAACTGAACAAGAATTATGAACTATTATAATGTAGGGTATCTTGTATAGAAGAGAATCATATAACAAAACCATAGGCCAAAAATGATAGTATTGAAAAACAACTAGGTCACACAATTGTCAAATTAACATTAATATTTAACATTCATTCTTAATGTCAATTTGGCATTAGTACAACAAATTCCCTCTTAATGCCAAAATGGTTCTTCTTAACTCCAAGCATATTTTTGAAATTCTGAAGCCATGTTACAAAAGTGAACACACACTATCAAGATCAACACACATTGGAAAAATAATGATGCACCATAACATTGACTTGATTCATAAAACATCACAAAGTATGGCCTTTTATGTATAAGAGAGGCATATATAAAAACCATAAACCAAAATGGCAGTACTGCAAAACAACCCGCCAACACAATTGTCAAATTTGACATTAATATTTTAACATGCCTTCTTATCTTGGCATATTGCAGGTAAATATCATGGTGTCATTGTACTATTTGATGGGCTCATTGAGAATATCATGGATAGTCAACTTTTCATACAGGTCTGTAAGCGTCTTTCAATTTACTTCTTTCAACACATAATTGTCTTTATAGTTTCCATAGAATTACTTTACAAGTTATGTACTGTAGTGATTGTGAAAATTTATTTATTTGTATAGGAAATAAAGGGCTTACTAAAAGAAGGCATAAGTACTCAAAAATTTCCATCATTACTTTCACCATGGGAAGCTGCTCTGCTGAAATCTCTTCCAGTTTTGATCCAAAAGTAGGTAACTGGAATTTTTCCGAATTTTCCATTTTTTTCAATTTCTACCATTCAAAAATTCTTTATAGAGGTGACGATGAAATTTGTAAATGCAACTTCTCAAGGAAATGGAGACAGAGGGATTGAATTACTTGTCAAATGTATGTACCATTTTTTTATAAACTTTTTGTTACTTCAGAGGTCCCTGATATTGTGATTTGATTTTTATCTTTGGTAGTATGATAATAAACAACACTAGCCATAATTCTTATAGAGATAATCCATTTTAGTAAATTTCCATAAAAGGATTCAAAGAATCAAACGTATGTATATTCCATTCTATATTTTAACATTTTGAGACATTATTATTTCTCATTATCATGTTTAAATTCAATCATTTCGAAGGAAAACAACATATTTTATACGTTTAATGTTATTGGAGAGAGTTTCAATTAAAAATAAATGCTTGATATTTTGTATAGTGCTAAGAAAACTTTGTATGGCACTACCCCCTTCTACATGTTTTGTAAGTCAAAGATATACAATTTTTCATAAGAAACTTCAATGCAAGTTGGAAGGTGTATCTCTGTAATGGGGGCTTGATCTCAAAGATTTGATGCTTCTTAAAGTGTCATATATTTTTATATGTAGTTGATATTAGTATATTACATGATATGATTTCAAAGTTCATATGGGTCTAGGCGAAGAAATTCATCAACAGATTTCAATTGTATCCTCAGAATTCTGTATCAAATTAAGAGTGGTGTCATAGTCATTTTGTTATGCAGACAGACTGAAAATTTTCCTTTTTGTTGGATACTCATATAGAAACAGAGAAAATTCTGGCAAAACTAGTTGAGGAGGAGATATGGAAGCATAAGGTTTGATTTTCTCTCTTACCTTGTACAATACTTGACAAAGTGGCATACTGTGATGCGTTAAGAGTTGGAACAACATATGTCCTATACAATCTAGTAGTCCAGGGATCTAGGCCTCTAACATTTTTAGGAGCTTGAGCTTACCACAATTCCAATTTTAGAGTTATTTTTATTGAACCAAATAAGTCCATATATAATCTGACAATGCTAGATTCTTCTATGATATTCCAAAAAAAGTATCCTGGCCTTAATGAGTGTTTTGTTTTGCAGGAGGTTGGGACTTACACAGCTAAGAAATTGGGCAGTGTGTGTCATTTTTTAGGTTATCGATCTCGTAGCTCTTTACCATGAAAATTTGATTGTAACTATGAATTTGTAAGTGCATTTTACCATTGTAATTACATAGGCCATTCAAATGTGTTTATAATATAGTGATCTAATAAACTGGGAAGCTAATCAGGAGTTTCAGAGTAATGTGTACCTTGAACAAGTTGGTGCTCTTTTCTTGCAGACTCTAGGTCAATTAGCATTCTTTCTTGTCATGCATTTTCTGAATGGTTACATGGCTACAGTCACAAACCCGAGTCATCCAGTTTCCAAGTGGAGGTGTGGGGAAGTTCCATTCACTATATGTCACACTATATTTCATATTAGACACAATAATATTTCCTTTTATATAGACTTTCCTTTGTTAGCATAGTCCTAAAATACACTTCTCTCCTTCAAAATTTTCTAGAACTAATATTTTTTTCATGCATTGTTCAATTTCCTTAGTCTATGCTTGTTTTGGTGCATATAGGCCATGTTGACCATTGACAAGAGACATAAATACTGTAATTTCGTTATACCTAGAGATATTTCTATCCATTCAGAAAAGGTAAATCTTAAGGGGAAGCCAATTAGGTATGTCCACACTCCGTAGCCTTCTATCCCTTATTTTGGGAAAAATGCATTTGATATTTCACTACTAAATGATAAAAATGCATATCAAGAATGATACATCATGATGCCAAAATGTAGTCACATACTAGGTTCACCCTCCCTACATAAGCAAGGAGATCTAGCGTGTCCACTTTGGCTATAATATCAAGAGTATCTACATTATCCCTAAAATTGTCAATCATAATGGAGATATGCATAGCCAACTCCAATCTATTAATTGAAACTTCTCCCAAATGGACTGGATTAGAAGGTTGTTCGGCACCATCGTTTCCATAAGAAGGAGATTCTTGTCAGTCTGATTAGGTTCCACATGGTATTGATGCCTAGAGATTTATCCATTTGTCCCCAAAAAGAACCCCTTTCTAATAAAGACGAGAAACAAAGAGAAGATTGTACCCAGCTGCAAGCCATATAAAAAAAGATCCAATAACCTTGCAGTTCCACATAATATTCTTAATTGTTTTAGGTTTATGAAAAACCACACATAATCCATTTGTAAGGCCAGTACAATGAATACTATGATTACTTCTAAACTATTATAAAGAACTAACCACCCAAGGATTATAGAATTAAGAAGAGTTTATCCCCAAATTTTCCCTTGTATCATTTTATTACATTCCAGGTTTCATCTAATGACTAGCGGGTTGTATTTACTAGTAATTTCATTATAGACTTTCCATTATTTATGATTCAATTAAGGTCAAAATTCAAGCCCCTATGTTTTAAAATAGGATAAATGAAAGTTGTGGAAGATAATGTTTCTCACACAATTGCATTGTTCTGATACTCTTCCTTACTCAGGTTATTATAGGGATGCATTTGCCAATACAGGGGCACCCAAAAAAATATCCAATACTTAACAAGTACTAAATAAATGTTGAATATGGACATCACTAATCTATATAGCTCAGTTTTTCCCAACTTTTTTCTACAAGGCTTGAGTAATCCAAATATTTATTATTGTTTCTTGCACTCTTTTTGGCAGGTTGCTTCTACAAAATGCAGAAAAGACTCTGTTCATGAGTTAGTATATAGAAAGCTAGAGATAGTTCATTGTTCAAAAATAAATCTACTGAAATGCACAATGGCCTCACATATTCATGATAGGTTGATAACTAACATGGCAAGAGTTTCAAAACTAGATCTCATGCCTCAACTAGTAGCAAACATCCTACTATATTGCACATAGAGAAAAGCATTACAACTTTAAGATATCATGTTCTTGGAATTTGAAATTGATTTGCCAAGATATGTTTTCATATGAAGCATAGACAACACTTAAGAAGATAGTACATAGGTATGGAAATATGATGAATATTTCAATCTAGAATTGAGAATTGGATATAACCCAAAAAATGTAAATTCAGAACCAACAAATAAAGGGCGCAAAATCGTAAACTTCAATTCAACAAAAAAAAGGAAATGAAAAAATAAATTCCACAAGTTATTACTTTAAAATTGATTTCTAAATGGAATCAAGAGTTGATGAGAAAAATATGGTCAGTAATGATAAAAATTTAAAAGCTATATCAATAAAATCCCACCATAACCTCTAAATAAAGGATATGAATTTTCAATACTCCTCATGGCTTGAAAAACCTAAAAAATAGAATAGGGGAACAACATAAGTATTTTCAAACTAATTTGATGGGCCCACTTGAGACTCAGATGATGTGGTGGTGAGTTCATCTCTTGATCGTGATTTGAAAAGATTGGTGTAAGAAAGTCAAAACAATTTTAACCAAACTTTAACAAATAATTTTAAACCAATAATTTTTTATTTGACTCCAAAGAAAGCAAAAGACAAGGTGAGATCAGTATAAGTGTCATCAATGACTGGGTTTGATATTTGGCCTCATTGTTCTGTCTTGACATAGGATGGTTACCTTGCAGTCGAATTGGAGATTGGCCTTAAAGGCCCACTATTTTTTATAATAAAAAAACATTAAAATCCACGCTTCTAAGAACTTTTTCATGTTGAATATCAATTCATGGTGTGCACTACATAAATGTGGACTACATAAAGGAAATTATTTCTATAGCGCCCCTGTCATAAAAAATGTCACATGTGCTTCCAAATCTGATATCTTTGCCAAAGGTCAAATGTGTGACACTGCAAATTTAGGTACTAATAGAATGTGTGCACAAATTTTTATGTTTTCATGCTTGAATTGTATTTATTTGCATATTTTGACAATGTTTGATGCCAAAGTTACTTAATCCTTGAAAAGTATTCATTAAGGGTAACTTGGGGAGCCAGTGTAGACAATTTGGACTCTTTCCTTTTTTTGTTATTTGATGATATTTTGTTGTTGGATTTCACTATAAGGGTAGCTTATCTTATTGAGAGACTCAAATAGCCAATGGACATTCCCCACATTCCTTTTATGAAGTTTTGAAAAGTTTGGTATGCTAAAGTTTGCAATAGAAATGTGGCAATATATTTTTTGTATGCTTCAAATTTTGGAGTTAAAATCGACCTGATTTTGCTAGAGTGTATGATTTATGTATTTTTTCTTGAGTCTAGTTAGTACCTCCAGATTTGTCTAAATATGGAGATATAGGAAATAAAGAGAATACATGGTGATAAAACACGCTTTGAGTTGAAAAGGTTTCTCATAGAACGCAATGTAAGATTGAATATTCATGTCTTTGGCTCGTGTATGATATAAAATGTTTGTGGTGGATTTTCCTCACTCTCCACAAGAATGATAGTAAGAAAATAACTTGAATGTGTGAATTGAAGTGTATTTCTCATCTTTTCAACTATTGTAATGATGTTGAATTTTCATTTGAAGCAGTTTATTTCCAAAATTGTTGATAAATATGTTGCAACATAAAAAAAAATTGACTAACCGCATCTTGGTAGAATTAGAATTAGCATTACAAACATGCGGGTTAATTAGCTAACATTTTGTTTTCCCACTGGCATAACCTCTTAGGATTTTTGTTGTAATACACCTTGTTATTTTAGTTCATATAACTGTTTTAAGTTTTTGTTTTTAATTATACTGTTGGTTTTCCGAATTTGAGCTTAATACATGATGAATAATTTATGAAAGTGTCCCACAACTTGTTTAAGCGAGAATACAACATAGGTTTAGGACACATTTTTTTGGCGAATCTTTTAGTCGATTATATAATCTTGTAAAATCTTGGCGAATCTTTCACTGAATTATAAAATCTTGTAAAAACTTGGTGAATCTTTCACTGAGTTATAAAATCTTGTAAAATCTTGGCGAATCATTCACTTAATTATTAAAACTTTAAAGTCTTGGTGCTTTTTTTGTAAATAAGTGTTCTTCCTTGTCCCATATGATGGCCTAGTTAATATATCATAGAATTCATATTCCATATGATGTATGATATAATAGAAGGTGTTCTAGCATAACTCGAAAATTTACAACTTGTGTGTAAAGATCCACGGGATCCACTTTTGCATCTGCTTCTATTGGTATGAGAGTTTAGAGATATGCCAAAGCGTAATAAAGAATTTATGAAATATAAAAATGCAATTTCCAACGTGTATATAGATCAAAAGATAGTCATGCAACAACCAAATGTAAGCATCGTTTCTATTTTATACTTAAACTATCAGTAAATTCCATATAACATGGTTTTTGTTTCCATTTCAGTGCATTAATGTAATTCCTTTCTTCCTTTATCCCTTCCCTCTTTCTTCCTGGCTTGGGAACTATCAATATTACTAATTTATACTCCTAAAAACTATTTTAAGTATATTTAAGTGCATAGATTTCAAGATATTACAAATATCATAAACCAATGAATAAGGAATATATTGTTTCAAAAGAGTGCCAAAGTTGGCCTTCGTTATGTGTTCTAAATGGTTTCTAAGACACTTTGTATCAAAAACATTGAATTGAAAGCATTGACATTTTCCAACTTCCATATGTAGCATGCAATAAAGAAAGGAAATGTTTCTTTCAACAAAGTGAAACCTCAGTGATTTCATCCTCAATTTGATTAATCAAATACCACTTAATACACCAGGCACAAGGGTAATATTTCTAATCCAACATATCTTTTTCATCCCATACACAAGAATAACAAGCCTAAGCCACCAAATCGTCAATAGGGAAACTTTCCTTAAAATGTATTGTATTCTCAATGACATTGGTCAAGCATCCGTTTTGTAAGAATGTAGAGACATTATTTAGTATCTAGTGCCTTGTGTAGATACAAATATAGGAAGGTACACTATCAAAGTTGAAAGGTTGCATTGGTAGTTGCTTTGTGTCTCAGATCATCTATGATTGTTTTCTCAAAATCATCCTGAGTATAGGGACATGTCACTTCCAACATTCTCATGAACTATGAAGAAAGTCCCATCTCATCCCATTTATTTTTTATTAGCAGTGTTTCCAAGTAAAATGGTAATCTAGGTGGAAAATAAGGCATTTTTATAATAGCCCCTAAATTTAGAAGTTTCAGGTCAACCCTGAAAATCAGATGGTTTGATCCTTTCCCAGTTGTTGTTTTTAGGGTCCATATCACTTTCCACATTATATATCTCAACCATAGCTTCCCAATAATCTATCTTGAATCCCAACCAAATTTTGGAGTGAAAAGTTAACAATCTCATCAAATCAATTGTTGCAGATAAAACTTGGGGCACTCAACTCTTGGCCTTCGACCTTCTTTTTCCTTGGTCTTTCCATATCATTTTCCTTTCATTTTATGTTGTATATTTTAATGAATAAGGGCATAACCCTCTTGCATGAGGATTTTGGCTAATGGGAGCAAGATGCATCTCTTCTTTGAGATCGCTACCACCATTGTACACAACCAATAGAGAATAAAATTTATGTCCACTACAACATTATTGTGTTTTATTTCTGCAATTGTCTTTAGTCATTTCATTCAATATTATACACATTTCATTTATGAAAAATAATGTCTCCACCAGATTCCCTCCATAATCTAGACGACGATGTGATTATAAATTAGTGCAACTATGAAAGGTAGAAATTTAGACTCTATTTTCTACAAAAGGATACAAATCAAAGATTCGCTTCTTACCTCAAAAAAATATATAAGAAGTAAAGGACATATATTTACCTCTTGATTTGGAAACACTCCTCAATTTCCCCCCAAATATGGCACTTAGTTGTGACTCCATAAAATTTTGTGTTCTAATTATTTCAGTTCGATTCTTAGGGACAACAATATCCCAATCATCATTACCACTAACTGTGACCAATGAATTTTTTTTTCCACCAAATCCATTTAGGTCATTACCTTCCAGTTTAAGTAGTTTATTGTGCAACTAATCCATAAAAAAACTAAGAAATTCTTGAGCATCTTATTGTGTGGGCCTTCCTAAAGACTGAGAGGTTGGTCAGGATTAAAGGTCTTAAATACAACATAAAACATTGTTGGATAAAAATACCTTTCCCACCTCAATCCCTCATGCTTCCTTTACATTCTTTTTCATATCTTTGTCAATATATTAGCTTATAAATTCAATTTGGGTGATGTTGGGCACTTTGAAAACCAAGAAACTATTGTTGGGCTATCTGGTAATTCTAGGGGCCATGCCATTTTTCTCTTAGGTAAGGAGGAAGGTGTAGATTTCCCAATTTTATTTTAAATAGTCCAATCCAAGCCATATGCTAGTGTTGTAGCAATTGGTTCATTAAAAATTTAATGCTACCTCCACACTAACAGTCTTACTGGCGTGTCAAATTCAGAAAGGAAGATTCAAAAAGGAAAATAACAGTAGTTAATGAGCCAGGATGGCCTATTGAATACAGTATAATGAGTGTTGCACATTTGGGTTACTGTTTTTTATTTTCATGGTGGAGGGGTGGATCTTATATTTCCCATCATCAAAATAAGATAGCTCAAATCTTTATTGCTTGTAATGACAACATTGTGCCTTACTGGATTCATAATGGCTTTGTAACAGTTGGTGCTGAGACTATGTATGAATCTTTAGGAAATTATGCCACACTTTACTTTGAAGGACTGTGAAGACTATGTGTGTTTTCAAAAGAAAGTTGAGGAAGTCCTATAAGACCCAGAGACACTAGAAAATGTTGTAAAGCTTGCATAAAGGTCTTTGTGACAAGTTTCCATCTGATTTAAATGCAAAGGATTATGTAATGGAAACAACAACAATGATTTGTAGTATAATATAGGTATAGATAGAAATACCCCTCAGTTGGATGCAGGTATATTAAGAATTAGAAGATGTTGGACATGCATTAGCAAACATTGCAGACTGGTACTTTTATTTTGAAGAAATATGCAATGAAGAGGGATATTTAAGAAATTCATGAAATTTTTGTTGGAAATTATGTTTATATGTTCTGTAAGTTTGAATATAACAGTGACCAAACTAGGATCCATCCCTTTTCTTTTCATTTGACAAGAACTTTCAGGGCATCCCCAACATGCCAATTTTGGGCTTATCTAACCATGGCTACCTTTCACAACACTATGCTTCCTTGGAGGATTTCATCAAACACTTGGATTGAAAAATCATATTCACAATGGAATCTTTTAGCATTGCTAAGTTTCACAAGGTTGAGAAAAGAAACCAAAGAGGTAACCACAGACCAATATTTAGGATTGAGTAGCTATCCCTACCAACCCAGAGAGGGATCTCTCATTTAGATCAACCAACTAAATGACTGAATGAAAAATATGTTAGCCTAGGTATTAAGCTCACTAATGGAAAATTTGATTTTTTGGAGATGAGAAAGTAGATGGAGTCATGTTTTCAAATAGGTCACTGTTTTTATGAAACCCTAATGAACCAGAATTAAGGATGCAACTGTGGCAAAGACAATATAGAAGTAAAAATTGGTATGTTGATGATTTGGTTGTAGTATAGTGGTGATGGAAAGAAAAGGAAAGTGTAAACTGAGCATAAATTGCATATGATTTCAATTTACAAGTTGAAGGTGTAAACAAAAATTGTCAACTTAAAACAATACAGAGCATAAGATTGAGTTCTATAAATCACTTCTTAAGTTGAGCATGAAGACAATTACAGTATGGATATCATAAAATATATCATATACAATCGATAAAAAATACAAAATTGAAGAAAAATGCTCATACCAATGATCAAATCACAAGAATCTCTTCACAAGTTTGCAAACTGTATATGTGTTCAATTTAGGAAAAGTATAGGCATATGTTGCTCCCTGGCTCTCAAAATATTAGACATACCACCTCTAATACATTGCATTAAATTCATATATAATGACAACAAGTCGAAATCCTCCTAAGGAGGTCGAATTCTACTCCAAAAAGTCAAATACATCCATATATCATATCATTGCTAAAACCTAGGAGGAGTTAGAACTGATTTTCCTCCTTTTCCTAAACTACTTGAGCTTATCCTTTACAGAATCCAATACATGAATTTGACCTTATCAACTTGAAATTACATTTACCAAGCCTTAGTAAACTATTTTTTTACCATTTACATTCACCAATTTACCATTTGACTATTTACATGAGTAAATATTTGCTACACAGAAGCGCAACAAATCTGCCATAAGCCCATCGAAAATTAGAGGTCAAAGAAGAAATGATATATATTTAACCTTAATAACTGTGTATAAGCTGAAAGAGGTTTTTTTATATGAGGATGTTTTTGAAATAAACCTCTTTCATTTTCCCAAATTTCTACTCTAGTTCTTCATAATATTCTCTACAAAAAGATGACTAAAAAATGGCTTTACGCATTCAGAAAAATAGGTTGTAAATACGTGCATGGATATCTCAGCATGTAACACCTAGATTTAAAACATGAGATAGGTTATTGTACTTTTTCCTCTTATGAACAAAAACATCCTCCATATTCCAAATATTCATCTCTGAAGGGAAACAATCGACTTTCCAAATAGGTGACTAAAAAAAGAAAAAACTCTATTGTTTTTGCACAATCAAAGTGCAGTCAAGTGCCAAATTTGATTTTTAGAGAGGCATGTTGATCATTGTTGTAGATGAATAGATTTCTTGGAGCATGGAACATGAGTATGTATCTATGATACACTTTATCAAATTAACACTCTCTATCAAACTGAAACTCTTTGCCTTGTGACTAGGCAAATTTTGCAAGAATAGACCAAAATTTGACTTTTGACTTTTGACTAACTTGGAAGATTAACAACTCTTGATTACTATGGAACATGGGACCCTAACAAAATATACCACAATTTTTTTTGGTAATTATAAGGGCACAAAACATAAAACAATAGATGGCTATAGGTGACTCTGGAGTGGCTTCGAAACAATCCTCCTCCCACTTTGAGAAAGACCCAACAATCGATTGGTTTGGTGAAAAGAATGTTGGATGATGCAAAAAATATTGACATCATGGATTATGATTTCACACTTGGGTTGGGTGCTTTGGAGACATTTTTGAAGAGGAAGAATATATTCCTTATCCCTAAAAATAAAAACAAAAGAAGCAACAAAAGTGGCAGATAAAGGGTCATCCTCGTGCCAACAAGAGGGGTCATCCTCGTGCCAACAAGAGGGGTCGTCCTCATGCCAACAATGCATCCTCTATTGTCCCAGGTGAGTTTTGTAGAGTGGTGAGATCAATATGTTAATATTAGTATACATATATACATCACCATTTTTTTAATGGAGCAATAGGTGGATGTTTGCAAGGGTGCAAGAATTCACTATTGTGGCTTCAATCCAAGGACATAGAAGGATGCAGTTTCATTCCAATTTTCCTACCATTACGGGTACATTTGATGGGGCTCTCAATTGATGTAATCTATGTTTCAAGTCGGTATTATTTCTCCTTTTATTTGTCAATAAGGATACTAATGAAAATTTCATTATTATATTACAGATATAGGAGCTTCTTCTGGTGATCTTCCTCCCTTGGAACATGCTCCACTAGATGACAACTCTCCAATTGGTGATTTTCCATGTTTGATATGTTCTACAATTTCAACTCTTTTACATATCAATTGTTAATGTATTATTACTTTGTTTACTATGTATATATTAGGTATCTGTAGGATGAGGGAATAACCATCATCTTCTTCCATACAAATCCTCCCATGAGGGTAGAATCAGTCGTGCAGAATGACTGAATTTAATCTCATGACACAGCTCGTTGGTCTTCTGAGTGGTAAATGCTTCATGTTTTGGAAAGAATTTATCATCCCAGAGTCAATTCATCGAGTGGAGAATTATTTCTATTGTGATTTATGTAGTATGAGTATTAATTTCAATCTTTTTGCAATGATAATGGATTTTGGGGAAGGAGAAAGAACACCCAAATTTAAGCTACCATGTTACCCAGCTTCGGCTCGACAGTAACAGTGGTTCGGGATGGAGCCAATGGGATGGAGCCAATGGTGATTTTAAGAACCCCACCTAAATTTATATGTATAATATTTAGGAGAATCATCATGAGACATAGGAAAAATCGAAGGTTATTTTATCAATAATATAATAAATATCCAAACAACTCCTCTCTAGCCAACTGAAGCCCCTTGTCATCTTGATCAACATTTTCTCTAGCCATAATAGTTGTGTTAGCATCTATATCAAGGCTTGACGCCCCTATACTTATATCAAGAGGCGCATTGAATGAATTGAGTGTTGAATCTTGGTCCAATAAAGGGTTTGAATCCCCTAAAGAAGAATACAACCAATCCAACTGTATGGCATGCTTACAAATGTTGTCATGAATACACCATGGGAAATCACAAGCTATAAAATTGGGGTACGATACCAAGTGACAAGATATTTCTTGGTGGGCTTAGTTTTACTTCTAACCCAGTAAACGTTAGATATAATCTCATGAGTTTTGAAATCACTATCTAGAATTCTTCTAGCCTTTTCTATTGATGATTCAAGTTGCTTCTCTTTCTTGTAGTTGTTCAAATACCCTTTTATTTCAAAATTTCCTTGAACCGGTAACAAGGTTCAACATTTCTCAAGAGGATATAGAACAACCAATCCATCCTACGCGAACATTTTTTTCTTCGATCGGATAGAAAGTTTGTCTTCAAGTAACTATGGTATGACTCAACAACATTGTTTGTCTCCTGATTTGCACGGGGAAAATCTCAACAACCTTTGACCCACATCCCTAAATATAAAAAACTAAGTTAGTGAAGATATCTCATGTTTATGAAACACAAAAATGCAAACACAAGAATGAGTATGTAGACTTACTAGTATTATCACTAGTAACCCAATTCTTTTGAAAATAGTCCAAAAATTTATATTCATTTGTGAATTTGATGAAAAAATGATTAATTTCATTTTCTACTTTATCTTTGGAACAATTCTTCATCATACAACCTAGCTCATTGAACATCTCTTTCATATTTTTTGGACTACTAGCCAAACGATTCACATTTTTTAGCCATGCCCTCCATACATTCCAAACACACAAGATCACTTTGGTCGTTGTGATCCTCCTGTCACATTCAACTCATTTTAGGTGAGACAATTTTCTTGTAAATATAAGTTACAATGTAAAATAACAAATTTGAAGTTACCTCAAAGCTTCGATTTCAGACAATGCATCATTAACCATGAAGGTACTCACTTTCCAATGAGGACATATCTGGTAACACATATGCATGAGGTGCTCCAACCATAGTGCAATATCTTATGATGTGTTTCATGATGCCACCACCCATTCTAATGACACCCCACTTTGTTTTTCATCGAAATCCATGGGTGTGTACAACTGATACTGCTATATTTAAAAAACATATGTAGTCCAATCTAGGTCACCAATAATATTGAACTAGCCAACTCAAATGATTATACTAACTAAATCATTGACAACACACTCACCCCATATTTATTTTTACTGAATGTTGAATCCATGGCTATTATGCTATTATGATATATCCTAACCATGGTATCCAACATCCATTTTTTTAGGATTCCAACTATGAAAGGGAGATCTACTCCATTGGGCTTATGGTAAAAGAACAAATCATCGTTTTGTTTTTCATACTAAATGTTCATTCTCTTTTCATCCTTTTTGTTCAGCTAGTAGTTCCTCTTCATCAAATGATTTTAGATATTCACAACATCTTTTCTGCACAAGAAAAATTCCCTATCTCGATCTACCACATCCATGTCAACATATTTCTTTATGTAAATTTTACACACTGTGTAAATAGGCACTTCCAAAGAAAAACAACTTTCCACGTATGAAACCATGTGCCTTGAAATCCTTGGCTTATGCTTGGACCTAGAATCACCTGAACTGTCATGTTCGCCATGACATGTCCATCCATTCTCATCTTCATGCTCAAACATGTTATATATCAAAATTTATATATTAGGGCTTTGAACCATAACCTTTAATATAAAATGGAAGTGACAACCCCTCTTTTGCACAAATGATTGTGTTGTATTTTTTCCTCTATTGTCTTGTGGGCCGTATGAGCAAGCATAACTACATAAGAAATTGTGAAATTTTCATACATATGAGAAATAATCAAGTTCTATTGTTACCAACCACTAATCAAGAAACTTTTAAAATACTTACAACTCATATATATTGGCAGCACTAGCCCTTGAGCTTGGGGATTTGTTTTGTCGATGAATGAAAGTGCACAGAGCTATTGGATTCTTTTCTTCTCCTCTAATAAAGTTAGGAACTCTAAGTAAAGAGATTCTTGCAACTCGATAAATGCTGAATTTGTTTCCATATACCTCAAACCAGATCAAATCTTCATTAGAAAAGATGATCTTGTCTTTTGGGTCTTGCACCAGAAGGTCCATGATAGTCTTCCATATATTTAACATTTTGTATCCATGTATACAAACAATGTGCAAACATATTAGGAAAAAATGTAACACCATTTAGAAGATTTGCATTTTAAGTCTTCTCGTATAGTTAGAAATGATAATATTCTAAAGAACTCAATTTATTACCATAAACACACACTTTGCTATGGATGGACCAACTGGTGATAAAACACGTGTGTACAAAGATCATGGGAACTCATGGTTATGTTGCTCCTAAGTATGTAGAAACATGTGACTAGGTCTAGGTCTAATTTCATAGGTTTTTGGGTGTTAACTTTGAAGTATGTTAGTATTAAAAATTATACATAGTCTACTGAATTTGACGCATGAGGATCCTTTCCATTATCTGTTTTCATAAATGTTAATGGCCTTATGCTTATTCTTTTGAAAGGAACTTCTATTTAGGTTGAGACAGAGCCTAAGGAAACCAACCCAACTTTCTTTTCCAACCATTCACATCTATTAGAAAAATGAGTATGATGTCTTTGCATCTTTAAAATTTTGAATACCACCGTGAACAATCTTCCCAATCTATTATTATTAGTATAACAAAGTGCTAGGAAGAGTATTTTCAAGTAATCACGATTAATGGCCTCAATACACAATCATATTAGAGATGGAACAATTCAGTGTATGCCTTTATAATGCAATTAAACAAAAAAATTATCCAATCTATTGTCTTCCAATCTAAGACCGAACTTAACTATTACACTAAATGGGCACCTTGCAACAATGGAAATATGGGCAAGAGATTTGCAATCTATCACCAAAGTGGTCTAGCCCTGGTAGTGACAACAACAATCTTATTGTTGTAGGTGATATAATTAGATTAGCCATTATTTGGATTTTATGTGTGGAGGACTTATCCATGATAAATTTTCATGTGGGGGCACCTATGCCCTCAGCTATTGGATTACTGTTACATCCTCAACTAATAGTGCCAAGTAATAAATAAATGGAGAACTTCAGAATTGGGATAAATGACAATTTTGTCCCTAGCATTTAGTCGGACTTGCATTGTTTCTTCTATATCTTCAGATCCATGCTTAAACATGGCTTCTTCGATTGCCCTGTTCATTTCAACCAATTTGGGGGTCACCTTAGATTGCGAATATATAGGATATTCCTAGTTGAAGATCACAATAACTCTTAGAAATTTGATGATTCCCTCTAACAATAGATACTAAAATTGGAAATTTGACGTCAATATCATTCATGGTCAACATCCTTTACATTCTCTATTTTCATAAATAGTTAGGTCAATGAAGGATCCAGTCGAGAATCATATATTTGAGTAATCATAAAAGGATCCAGTCAGGAATCATTGCCTCAAAATATTTGAGTAATCATACCCTCACCACCTCTGCTTGTCTTTGACCTATTCAAATAACACCCGGCCTGGCCTTGATTTTTATAAAGGGCCATGTTTTTTATATTTATATAAAGGGCCAAACCGCAGATTCTGGATTCATTAAAAAATGATTTTCTAGCATTGGATTATTCGATTTATGTATTTATCCTTGTCTTCTCTATCGGCTCGCATTGAAATTGCAGTCCCTATATATTGGATTTGATAGTTGTCGATGCATTCTACAGGGTCTATTACGTTTCAATATTCGATATTGTGAGGAATATAGTATACAGGTCCGTATTGAAAAAAATATAAGGAATATCAGAGTTCCAATTTTGGCTCATGCAAACACTCGACGCAAACCAACAAAATAAACTCCGCGCAGTAAATAAACTTCGTGTAGTAAATAAACTCAGCCTCATAAATAAACTTCGCGCACTAAGTAAACTCCATGCATTCTAACTCTGCGTAGTCCAACAAATAAACTCCGCATGAGCACCAACAACCTTCTACGAAGTCAATAAATAAAATAGCATATAAAATAGGGTGAAATTCTTAAGGAAAAGATATCAATCAGAAGATTTTACGAACTCAACACCTCTGAATAATTTTTTTTATTATTCAATATGCTTTCAAGCTCATAATTCTTATAATTTGTTTCAGGTATATATAGAAACAAAAATTCCTCGTCAATCTTACAAAAAGATTAATCAAGGCGGTGATGGTGTCTGGTTTCCATGAAAGGTTAAGGTGGTGATCGTTTAGAGTAATTAAATCCTCGAGTTTTGAAGGGTCAAGATGACCACCGATCCGTCGCTATCTAGGTGGTGAAATGATTAATATCTGACATACTCCCTCTTAATCATTTCAAAAACAAAAACAAAATTGTTGTAAATAATGCATTACAGCTTACAGACCCCAATATTTTTTCTACGAATTTTGAACAATTCATTTCCCAAAGGCTTTGTAAATATGTCTACAAATTGTTCTTCAGATCTATAGAACTGAACAAAAATCTCTTTACCAGTTACCAACTCTCGAATGAAATGATAACTTGTATCAATGTGGTTACTCTGTTTTTGAAAGACATGATTCTTAGATAGTGCAATGGTAGATTTATTGTCAGAGACAATTTGGGTTGCCTCATTCTGGTCATGCAACAATTCATTCAAGACCCTTCTCATCCACACAACTTGACATGCAGCTACAACTATTGCAACATACTCTACCTCAATAGAAGATAGAGTCACAATGTGTTGTTTCTTTGATGCCCATGCCACTACTCCAGAACCAAGACTGAACACATACCCAGATGTGTTTTTCCTGTCATCAATGGAACCTACAAAATCACTATCAGTATATCCGATCAGCTCAAAGTTTAAACTTGATGTGTATTGGATACCAAATTCATTTGTTCCAGCACCATATCTGAGGATCCTCTTTCCTGCTTGCCAATAAGTACTCTTTGGAGTCTCCATGAATCTCAAAATCTAACTTACAGTAAACATGATATCAGGTCTGGTTGTTTTTAAGTACATAAGGCTTCCAACCAACCTTTTATACAGAGTTGGATCAACATATGATCCCTCATCATACTTGGTAAGGTTAATACCAGTTTATATAGGTGTTGCAGTTGGTTTACAATTCAACATTCTAAACTTTTTCAATACTTCATTTTCATAGTTAGTTTGACAAATGAAAATTCCATCATCAGATTGATCCACTTCAATTCCAAGAAACTACTTCATCAATCTTAAATTAGTCATCTCAAAGTTTGTTTTCATGGCATTTTTAAAATCATCTACAGATATATCTCCAGTAAAAATCAAGTCATCAACATACAGACAGACAATCAAAATTTTACCTTTCCGGTTTACCTTTGTATACAATGTTGGTTCACTTGGACTTCTAATGGATCCAACATTGATCAGGTATTCATCAATCCTGCTATACCAAACTCTGGATGCCTATTTCAATCCATATAAATCTTTCCTCAACTTGTAATCTTTATCTCTATGCTTATCAATCTCATAACCCAGAGGTTGTCTTACATAAACCTCTTCTTCCAAATATCCATTCAAGAATCCAGACTTGACATCCGTCTGATGCATGATGCATCTATTCTGAGTTTCAATAGCTAAGGTCATCCTCATAGTGTCAATTCTTTCTACATGAGAAAATGTTTCATTGTAATCAATATCTTGTTGCTGACTAAACCCCTGAGCTACAAGTATTGCCTTGTACTTTTCAACTTTACCATATGCATTCAAATTAGTCTTATAAACCCACTTAACACCAATATTGTTCTTACCTTCAGGTAAATATACAAGATCCAAAGTGTTATTTCTTTCAATGGAATCAATCTCCTCATCCATTGCTTTTATCCAGACATCTTCTTTAACAACGTCATCAAAACTTACAGGATCACATGTCATTAATGCAAAATTTGAAATCTGATCTGCTTCTTTATTCTGATCATACAATCATCTTAACCTTCTAGTCTTCTTTCCTTTAAATTTGTTTCTTAATGAAGCTAAAGTGGGATTTAATTCACTACTTACTTGTGAATTTGATTGGTGTCCACCATGTCCAGATGGTTGACCACACTCATGAGGTCTAGGCGTTATAAATTGAGATGGGCTGAAATCTGGTGCTTGTCTTGTTGGACTTCTTGCTATAGGCATATGTGCATGTGGAACCATTTCTCCATCTCCTTCAGCCTGCTCAGCTCCATCATCATCTTCATGGGGTAACACAACTCCCTCTAAAATTGATTTGTCAATACTTCCATCCCACGCTTCATCTTCTTTAAATTGAACATCTTTGTTGATGGAATCATAGAGTTTATATGCCCTAGACTCTTCATTGTATCCAAAAAAGATACATCTCTCGCTTCTGTCATCCAACTTCCCCCTCATTTCTGCGGGTACATGTGCAAATGCAACACATCCAAAAATTCTGAAATGAGAAACATTGCAAGGATTACCATCCCAACCTTCCTAAGGTACACGATCCCTTATGGTCTTGGTCGAACTTCTATTCAAGATAAAAAAAGAGAAAAGAACCACATCTCCCCAATATTCATTTTAAACATGCTTCTCTTTCAACATGCTTCGAGTCATACCCATGATGGTCCAATTCTTCCCTTCAGCCACTCCATTCTGTTGTGGAGTATATTGAGCAGTAAAATGCCTTTTAATTCCATGAAGATCACAAAATTCAATGAATTCATTAAGTTTGTATTCACCTCCTCTGTCTGACCTTAGGATTTTAATGGTTTGACCAGTCTCATTCTCAACCATAGACTTAAACTTCTTAAAAACATCAAAGGATTCAAATTTCTATTTCAACAAATACAACCAAGTTTTCCTACTAAAATAATCAATGAAAGTCATAAAATAAACACAACCAGTTAAAGAAGGTGTTTTCATAGGTCCACATAAATCTGTGTGGAAAATTTCCAATGGATCTTTTTCTCTGTAGGAAACACCTAAAACAAATTTCTCTTTGTGATTTTTTCCAAGTATGCAGCTCTCACAAGAGCTTGCAGGTTGCTGAATATAAAATAACCCCTTTACCATCTGTTTCTTCAGTAACAGATCTAAGCCACCAAAATGTAAATGACCATATCTCAAATTCCATAACCAAGATTCATCTAAGCTTCTAGCTTTATAAGCATTCAAAGAACCACTCAAGTCATTTTTCATAACAAGTGGAAACATTCTATTCTTGGTCATCTCTACTCCCAATCAATTGTTTGTTGGGTAATTTATCATAGATTGTACATACCTTGTTCTTGAAGAACACTATGTACCTTTTCTCGAACAACTGTCCAACACTAATAAGATTGCATTTTAAACCAGGCGTAAGGAAAACATCATCAATATTTCTTTTCTAATTATCCTTAGTGTAAACTGGAACTACACCTTTACCATTAAGTGTAACCTTACAGTCATTTCCCATTTTTACTTCAGACTGAAGACTATTGTCAATAAATGAAAATAAATCCTTATTACCAGACATGTGGTTACTACAACCATATCCAAAAACCAAATATCATTTGCACTTTCCTGAGTGACATTACAGGTCAAAAAAATAGGATTTTGATGATCCTCAAACTCATTTGTAATATGTGCAGACTGCCTTCCGGCATCTTCTTGTTTCTTCCAACATTTGTTAGCAAAATTCCCAAACTCCTTACAATAATAGTATCGTACTTTACTTTTATCATACCTCTGATTTTCTTACTGCCAAGGTTTGTTGCTGCTCCCTCTTAAATTAGGAGGATTCTGCTGGGACTTCTCCTCAGACTCTAATTCTGTTCTGTTGTCCCTTCAACCAAAAATCGACCTCCTCTTCCATGATTATAAGACCTTCCTCTGCCTCTGCCTCTGGTAACATGCAATTGGGATTTGAAAGCATGATCCATGAATCTTTCTTCATATTTAGATATCCTAGATTCATGAGAAACAAGAGAACCAGTTAATTCATCAATTTGCATTAGACTCAAATCCTTAAATTCCTCTATGGGTACCACAATAGGTTCAAACTTCTTGGGCAAACTTCTCATCACTTTCTCAATAACTCTTTTATTCTCAACATCATCTCCATACTGCCTGAGCCACTTCACAACACTCATTACTTGAGTCATGAAAGTATCAACACTTTCATTATCCTTCATCTTCAGATTTTCAAAATCCCTTCTCAAATTCTGCAACTTGACTATCTTGACCTTGAACACACCTTGATAACTCGTTTCAAGAATGTCCCAAGCCATCATTGAAGATACAACGCTAGCAATATTCATAAAAATGGCTTCATTTAATCCTTGTTGGATTAATCCAAGATCTTTAGTATCCTTCTTCTTGTTTTCTTTCAGCAAAGCACTATCAGCATTAGACAGAGCCAATTCTGCTGCAGCATTAGTTGGCTCGACATAACCATCAATAACATAAGTCCACAAATCTTGAGAATGAAAAATCGTCCTCATCCGAATATACCAAGAGTCATATGTCTTCTCACTCAGAACATGAACCTGAATCTGAGAAGAACTACTACCAAATATAGCCATTTATAAAAATTGATAAAAATTAAATAAACTTTCATACAGAAAAAAATAAACAGGAATAATCTACAAAGATTATAAAAAATGGAAGGCAGATCAAAATTCTAGTTTCGACTCATAAACCAACAAAATAAACTCCGCCCAGTAAATAAACTTCGCGTAGTAAATAAACTTTGCACACTAAGTAAACTCCATGCATTCTAACTCCGCGCAGTCTAACAAATAAACTCCGAGAAAGCACCAACAACCTTATACGAAGTCAATAACTAAAATAGCATATAAAATAGGGTGAAATGCTGAAGGCTAAGATATCAATTAAAAGAGTTTACGAACTCAACACCTCTGAATAAAAAAAATAATTATTCAATATGCTTTCAAGCTCATAATTCTTATAATTTGTTTCAGGTATATATACAAACAAAAATGCCTCTTCATTATTATAAAAAGATTAATCAAGGCAGTGATGATGTCTGGTTACAATGAAAGGTTAAGCGGCCACCGTCTAAAGTAATTAAATCCTCAAGTTTTGAAGGGTCAAGACGGCCCACCATGCAGACGGTGAACTGATTAATCTTACATGGGTGCCAGTGATCATCTGAGTCCGACAGCGATGGCCCTACTGGGCTTACTTAATATTCTTTAATATTCTTGGGAGTGACATCACACAAGGGAAAATTCATTTGGCAAGAGAATCTGGCGGTGGTTATACTTTGTGCTTTAAGAATATACAACATTGGGCTTTTACAGTAACAGATGAACATATATGGCCAACCCTAGTTTAGTTTGGCGGTGGTTATACTTTGTGCTTTAAGATATACAACATTGGGCTTTTACAGATATAACAGATGAACATATATGGCCAACCCTAGTTTAGTTTGTTGACGCAATATAATCCATCCAACATGTGGAAAATAATAAATTTTCATGGGATGTGAAGAAGAATTAAATGTCGATTTCACATAAAGACAAGGTTGGGTAAATATATAACTACTAAAACACATATTTTCGCAGCTAAATATGTTGTTTGAATGATTTAGAATGCAAATAGAACAAACATAAATTTCATATGCGGTAATATTCAGAAATCAGTCAGAGTAAATAGATAAATGTTTTCTTTTGATATTTGTTATATTACCAGCAACGGATAAAATTCTGGATCAATTCACTGCAGAGATCTACATTTTTTATATGCAACATTTTGGTTCATACTTTGTTATATTACTAGCAACAACTGAAATTTCTGTTTAGTTTAATGCAGAAAGGTCTAAAAATATTTTATGTGCACCATTTTGGTTCCTGAATATGAGCATCTTAAAGGTTTTATATTTCTTCATGCTAGACTGATGGGGGATTTGAACAGTTACTAGATGCAATCAAGAGATTAAATGCAATTTTCAAAATAAGACAGTAATATTTAAATGTAATTTACAAAATAAGACAGTAATATTTAAAAGGTATTTTTTAAATATCGGATGTAAATGATTATACATGGGTAATATTATTATAATACATCAAATTTGGTACCATTAGTAGAATATAATTTGAGAAACTCATTATCAAGATCTTTGCATGTGCAAATTGCTAGACACGATATATAATTATTCCTCTGTATGAGTGCATGCTTGTTTTTGATATATGGTCTCAATATTGAGAACTTTTATCTATAAACTTCTTCCATACCTCAAAAAGTACAGATCGAATATCTGAAAATTGTATAAACATGGCTAGTATCTCAAAGAAGGAAAGGATGAGATTACCTCCCTAGACGAAATATGACAATGTAGGTTGTAAAGGTTTGAAAATACGGTGAAGAATGGAAGTGGCAGTGGGGAAGGAAGGAGAGAAATTAATTGGCGATGGGATGATAACGAGAGTTTGTTGGTTATCAATGGTTTCCATGCCTTCGACTGAACAAACAACATAATCTGTGTGATTGAGATAACAATAAAGTTTCACATGAAAGAGGAGTAGTTATTTTACCAGGGATAGATGACGAGGAATCGATGAGTAAACACCTCTGCAGAGCGGGAGCCACGGTTCCAGAGCAATATATTTCAGCAGCAGGTTCATGATCGATCTGGTTAATTTTTTTCCATAGAGTGGGAGCAATCCAATCCCGATTCAAAAAGGTGAGGAGGGTACAAGAGGGTCAATATAAGACGGGGATAATTGTTTCCAGCATAGGATGGGCTCCCGATGCCAGAGACGTCCCATCGGGCTACATTTCATAGAACAAATAGCCTACGCCTTCGAGAATTATTGCAAATTAGTTGTTCGTTGGTGAGTGACTCGTGAAAGTAACATGCAAAAATTCCAATTGTTAGTCGGTACAATTATTACGGGCATAAACTCCCATGTCTATCTAGTACAATTATTATATGATCCAAAATGCCGATTCATGTCCCACAGACTTTCTTTTTTATTTTACTGTAAAATTATGTCTTTGAATTTCTAAAGCAAAGCTGTGTGAAGAAATCCAATTCTGACTTTAATATACATATATAATTCATGTCAAAGATAATGCCGATTCATGTCCCACAGACTTTCTTTTTTATTTTACTGTAAAATTATGTCTTTGAATTTCTAAAGCAAAGCTGTGTGAAGAAATCCAATTCTGACTTTAATATACATATATAATTCATGTCAAAGATAGTGTGCATGTGGATTACCAACAATATACTCGTCGATTTCAGAGAATCACCCGGCAATCATGTCGCGGCGAGAAATGGGACATCGATGGAATTTCCAACAACTTATCCTTAATTATCGATGTGAATTTCTACCATGTTTAGTTGCCTCCAGCAAGCATTTTGGAGGGAAACCTTGTCTCTCGAAGGGCCCCCTCATTATTCCCTGCCTCCGGCTAAAGGAATATAGAATTCGTACAGCAGTGAACTTTTGTTGACCGCCTATTAATATGTCCGTTTTGTAATATTAAATGGTATATTTTGTATCATTTTTATAAATTTTACGATATGTTGTAGATTATTTTTATAAATTTTTAATTATTTTTATGATTTTCAAAAACTTATATTTTCATTTTTATATTGATCCTTACTAACTAAATACCCTAGTGGCGGGAAAAATTATTTTCTTAATTCTCATAGTTTAAAATTCATTTAAAAAATAAATAAATCTGATTAAGATCCACTCCCTCCCCACCACTCTGCACGATATGTACCTGACAGTCTGCACAATGTGTACCTAGCAGTTGAAGCTACGCGTAGCATCTTCCACTTGGATACCATCTCCCACGACTATGCACAATGCCTTGTACCTGGCTACCGCCTCCCACCTCCATGCAAAGTGTCTTGCCACCACCCTGCACATTGCTTTCTACTTGGCTACAGTCTCCTAAAGTGGCTAAAGGAGATGCAAGGTCTGCTCCAACCCACTAGATAACTGAAAGAAATGGATTACTCTTTTTCTATGAAACTTTTGAAGAACTAACAGAACCTTGTTGGTGGTGGTGCTACCCATCTCCTCCATAAACACTAGAGTGCCGAAGAATATGAAGAAAGCAACTTTGTAACGATGTCCTATCCGGAGGAAGGAGGATATTGTCCTATCCGGAGGAAGGAGGATATTCCCCCCTACAAATCCAAGAGAGATGAAGGGGAAACCACTCCTAAGAAGGCTGTGAAGGATTATCCCTTCAAGCTCGACCCTTTCCAGTTGAAGCCATCAGTCTGGAGCATGATGCATCTGTTTTGGTAACTTAATTTTCACCTTCTCTTGAATTTATGTGTTGATGAAGATCTTACAATAAAGTCTACAAGATTCAAGACAAAATCAAAGTTAAACCTCTGGTAAAAAGCATGAACCAAAAATGAAGAAAAAAAACATGCATCGAAATTGCACAAAAGCACGAGAATCATGTTGGGTTCCATCTGCTTACCCATTTGTTCTTAGGATTTATCCTTGGGAACCAGAACAAGGCCTTTAGGCGAGATAATTGGGATATTCTTTTTTTTTGGAATAACCCAATGGACATTTGCATCTCTTTCATCTTTGTCCACTCTTTATGAAATGGAACCTATTCTATTTGTTTCCCGCATGATGGGGGCCTTATTACTCTTAAATGCATAAGACATGTATTTTTCACAAACTGGTAGTTATCTAAAAATAAAACCTTTGCATGTGTAAAAGATGTTTTTAATAAATATCAATCCCGCATTTCAATGATTACCTAAATTAAATTGGTTGAATTATTTTGATGACCATGTTGAAATATCTTTCTACATAATATTTATTGATAAATAAACATTGTAGATTGTGTAGTATTGATTGGGATGGAACACTTCAAATAGCAGAAATCTACAGGTGAGCAGAGGCGTCCAATATTTAACTAGAAGCAAGCCGCAAATGCTATCATGCTTGTGTATTTATTTCTGATTTAATAGCTTAAAAAAAAATTCCAATGTGGAATAGTTCAATAGATGAAATAATATATATATATATATATATATATATATATAAAAGAATGTTAAATTCATCTCTCAAAGTACGCATTTTGAAACTCTGACAATACATGTACAACCTTTCAACGATGCCAAAACTATGAAACCTTAACTAAAATATTATATTCCTAAAAACTTTGACAGTAAATATACAACCTTTAAATGATGGAAAGGACAACGATGCCAAAACTATGAAACCTTAACTAAAATATTATATTCCTAAAAACTTTGACAGTAAATATACAACCTTTAAATGATGGAAAGGACAATGAGAACTTCATTCAATGATTTAAAAAATGAAAACTTTGTATCCAGTAAAACTTAAAACCTAAAACTAACCATAGGCACACAAACAAGACAATTCCACATTTATATGTAATAAAAAAAAAAGGTCCCCACGGGAGCATCTAACCAGAATATTTCTCGAATTTTTGAAGATATATCACAAATCACAATGCCTCTTTCAATATCCTATTTGGAGCTCCATGGGATGATAAATGATGAGGCTTGTTCCTTTAAAACCCTAATGCATGAATTGTCTTCCTATAGAGAGATTAGTCACATTAAAGTAGTTGTGGAAGGAATATCAACTTGAATCATTTTCTCTTCCTACTTTGGTATCAGACATATATGTAAATCATAAGTTCTCTTACAAGTACAATAACAGGGGAATGGTGCTCCAAAATATGAGTATAAATATGTACCTACATAATTTCAAAGTATCAAGTGTTGTTATCACTAAAAGGTGACTAGACAGGTAGCAACAGTATTAGATGTATCGCAAACAGAGTATAAATCTTAAAAAACACTGATATAAAATTTAAATTTAATAATATTAACATTAACATAAAATCTTGATTTAATAAAATTAATATTGTTTTTGTAGTATGATATTTTAGAGAGTAAATAAATAAAATATTTAATTAAGGGATGTGAGTAGATCCCTCTTTCTTGGGTCTAGATATGAGTGGCTCTTTTGTCATCGGGTAGGTGGAGTTGTAGGGCATGGGTTTCATGGAGTTGTAGGTTTGGCTACAATGGCAACTTTTGCTGGTTAGTCTGTGGGAATGCCTCTCTCGAAATTTGGGGCAGTGTTTGTTGGTGGTAACCCCTATTTCGAAAGTTGGGGCTACTCTTCTTTTAGGAGATGTTATCGAGTCAATCAATTCAATCAATCACTATATGCCACCCTCTGCCATACGATGTGTGTTGTGCCTCACTCTATCGATTTTGTTAGTGCCCTTCTCAGTGGATGTATCCAATCAATGCAATCAATCATGAGTCACTTATTCCCCTGTCTTCTGATGGTTGTTGTCCGTTGAACTGCCCCTCTTTGAAAATGACGACCCGCCCAAGCTAGATAAAGTCCACACATGTTCGTGTCTTTTAAGGATATACTTGGAAGCATGCTTGGAATTTCAAATTTAGCTTACCTGTCAAATGAAAATTTGGTGACAGTTATTTCGTTTTTATTTCCGTCATTTTATTTTTTTTGGCAGATTCATATGTTTTTGGTAGATTCATGAGTGTCATTTTTTTTTTTTCTTATATATATCTTTCTTATGGAACTTCAAAAGAAAAATTACTATCTTTTTTGGTGGGGAAATAGAAACATAGCTAAAGAATTTCCACTAAATTCGTTGCAAAGGATTAGGGAAATATCAAATTTCATTTGTTGTTTCATTTACTCTTAGAACAAAACTCTGTCAGGTTTGTAGCTGCAGTAGGTTTAAGTAGATCTTAAGTAAGCTAAGTACCTACGATGAATACCTTACCCAAAAACTTAGTTTTGACGAGTTCATATTTACATGCCGATAAATGTTGACATACACATTTGGTATCTAACTGTCAAATATGTTTTAAAATGAAAAGAATGTCTTATAGAACGTCAAATTCCAGGCATGGTTGGAAAAAAGCGATGAGAACAGGTGTAGAAAAAACATTTAATGAATTTGGATTTTCCATACATTTTCCTTGTAGGCAATCAATTTAAGAGAATACTTCGAGCAATTTATTTTTATTTTATTTTTTTCATGTATTTTGTTGTTCCCTTGATGTAAACATTTTTATTTTTATTTTATTTTTTTCATATATTTTGTTGTTCCCTTGATGTAAACATTGGCATAATCAATGCTTTAAATTTCAATTCTGATGCTCAAGAATTTGTAGGTCTCTTTGTATTAAATCTCCCCTCCAATGCAATTTTTTTGCAAGAGTAGACGCCACCTTCCTATAAACATAAACATGTTGCGTGCAAACTATGTTGTTGTGACATCCCTTAGAATTTATGTACTCGAAAAGACAATGAATGGCTCCATCATTTACCTTCGTCGCCAATAATATAAAACAACCAATGTTTCTCCAGTTTTGCATTGATTTAATTGATCACTAGAAAAGTGCATGAAGTGTCAAGCTATGTGCCAGGGATCCATTCCTTCTCCAGTTTACCCGCGTCACAATCATGAATTGAAGATGCTATGATTTTTAAAGGGATGAAGCCCGATGCAAGTCTGGAGAGACTTTTACTATTTGTAATAAGATTTTTCCGATATGTTGTAGGTACTAAATTTATCCAGTTTTTCATTTATTAAATGAACATCAATGGATTAACTGGACCAGCGGGCTCTTTTTTTGGTTCTTATCATGAAAAAATAAATTGAAATCCTTATCCTTTATTTTCCGCCATGCTTCGATGGTCTAAGGTTCCATGTTTATGTTTTTTTTCATCTTTTTTGGGTCTATCAGTAGGTTCATAAAATATTAAACAAAATGTATTGATGGGCAGAAGGAGTTGGGCGGGATTGAATGTAGAGCATGTGATAATTGTAGGTCGTGGACGTCTAGAATGCTCTCCGATATGAAGAGAACACATGAGCTTGGCCACGAAGATGATAATCTGTCATAGCACGGAGACTAGAGGGCATGCTTTGAAGAGGGTAAAAGCGCAATCGTAACGAAATAAGTGGCTCCAAACAGAGATCATTGTGAAGCAGGGATTAACTGCATTGCAGTTATTTCCCTTGTTTATTTATCTATCGTTTTTCTTTGAAGGCATGTTCAGCCCTATCAATCTAGAAAATTCTATTGCGTCTCTAATGGATGTTCAACGTTATTGACCTGGATGATTTTATGCAATCTCAAATATCTAGTTTTTTTATGTTGTTTATAACGACCCTTGATTATAAATTATAATTACTTTAATAAGGTAATCCTAAAAGATTAGCTAAACTATATTTATTTATTAAAATAACCTTAACTAATTATTTATTATTAATTAGTTATTCTTGATTATGATTAATTTAAGTATAATTAACTCATTAATCAATATGGTTAATGATTGATTTAATTATTAATTAATTAATTAATTAATAAAGTATTAAATTAATGGTGGATAATATAATATAATATTAAATTGGGTTATGTATCCCACAAGGGATAACGTATTCAATACATTTGGGTAAGGGTAATTAAATGAAGGGATAAGGAATTTAATGGAAGAAGGAGTGTCGGTGAAGGGGGGGATAAGGAAGGAAGGAAGGAGTTGGAGGGGGCATTCGACGGGAAGAGGGCCATGATTTTTTTTGGGAGAACTCTGAGTATTGGACCAGGGAGGAATTTTGTGTTTGTGATTGACACAGTGGACCGGGGTTGCTAGAGGTTTTGGGCTCGGAGGGCCAGGATATCCGTAGATATCCTGGAGCTAGGTCATTTTCCTAGTTGGCAGGGTGGACAATAGTTTTGGGCAATTTTTTTTGTGTTGCAACAGGATTGGGCTGTGTAGCAGGTAGTAGGAGAGCAGCAACAGCAAGGCAGCTGGCAACAAAAATAACATCAGAACGAGGTACCCTGTTGAATTATGCATTTATTTATTCTTCTATGAATTCGTTAATATTTGATGAATCTAAATTGCTGAAGTTGCTGGTATGAAGATAAATATTATGCTGAATAGATATTGTCTTAGTTAAGAAATAATTGCTTGTGAGGATTACAATGTTTAGATATATATTTATGTGCATTACATTTGGTATCAGAGCCATGTAGTTTACAATCTGGAGCCTTAAGGGCCTACCCACCTACCCAATATCCAACTTGCTCCATGCGAGCTGCATACACAGCCATAAACAGAATTAGTATGGAGATGTGGCTCTTCATAACTGAAACAAAACAAGAAAAGAGCAACAACGGATTTTTAAACCACATACCATTTCCCAATTGCTGGCATGGATCAACTCCTTTTTGTAACAAATACACCCTCAACTCCTTTCTGTAACAAATACACCCTTCCCTGTACACACATAAAAAAAATACATATAATTTACAAAGCGCATAAAAAAAAGGGGGGGAATGTTCCAGAATTTCACGGGACATGTAGCAGAACGTGTAAATCTATTTAAGAGTAAACGACTAAATCTATTAAGAGTAAACGACTGCCTTTACTGGGAATCAACCCAGTGACCCACGTGTCACTGCCTACAACTGATATCATGCTGTCATCTTTCATAGCGCCGTCTACAAATGCCAAAGCTGCTCGAACCAGAGGTATATGCGTTGCTCTCTATCCCCCTTCCTCCACTGAAAACATTAGTTTGGAGAATGTACTTATTTCCCTCTTCAAACTTGTGGCTGAGCTCATATGCATATACATTCTAGCTTCATAGGGAATATATATTCAATCAAAATTTCTAACCATATGAAATCTTATGAAACTGAAGGGGACCAGAACAAGCAAAAGGCATGTAATGAATATAGACATGAACTTACCTTGAACTGCTTCTGGTTGATAGCTTTGAATGCCTATAGAAGCTTTGATTGTTTTCTTTCACAACCCAGAAGCTCTAATATCTGTTCACATTTTCCTGATGTGGTAATGGATCATAGAACTGTTGATGATAGATGCATCGTATATATGACTTTTTTTCCCAAACATGGCTTATGACTTTAGGCTTGTCGAAAGTCTCAGAATCATTACTAGGAGAATTTTTAAAACCCTCGTAGCTATCCCAGCCCACATAATTCATCCCAAAATCACATTTTCAGATTACTTTTAAATAGCTCTATTTATGAACTCCAGCATGACATAACAAAAATTGACAATGAACTAAAGATGGAATTCATTAAACAAACAAGAGTCTAGATAGTCATTTATTAAAGAAAAAGCACTATAGATCCAACAAAAGAAGGAAGTTTTGAGCGAAAGAAATGTTTCTTCAAAACAAAAAAAATCAGAAAATGTAACACTCTGGGGTTTAGGAATCTTAAATTAAAATAATGGGTGCTTTCTATTGATATTGTCAACAAGTGAAAAATAGTTTATACTATATAGTTAAGCATAAGCTCACCTTTTACATGAAAAAAAAAAAAAAAAAGATCAGTCAAACCATCACTGACCCATCCAAGCTAGTCTAGGACAGTGAATCTGCTTATTATGAAGCTGAATCCTCTGTAATTGTAACCCATTGCATACAACATAAATTCGAACATAAACTGTCGGAATATCATAATCCGAAGAACACCGCCCGGTTTTTATACAGCCTCTCACCTCACCACGAGTGTTGGGCCAAAGACATCTTTTCATTGAAAATAATAAAAAGAAAGGATAAACCAACAGCTACATTTGGTGGAAAATAATGACATTAGCCTCCAGTTTTGCTTTCAAAGCAATGCAAGAAAGCTGTACAAGAGATTGGAGATACAGTCGAATGTGGCTAAATCTATCAATACTACCTCCAAGCCTTCAGAACCGAGAGGGATAAGAATGCGTTCAGTTAAATCCGACAGCCACGGCTGTGCAGCTATGGAGCCCCAGTGGCGGCATAGAAGTGTCATTGCCCAAGAGAGATTTCTCGACTGCCTTCAGAACCGAGAAGGATAAGCACCGCTCAATACACCGACAACAAACAAAGTAGCGCCAGCACCAACGCCAACACCAAACCCCAAAGCCCAGCATTGGGCTCACTTTACAACCAGCACCTACACATACGACCACAAGTTTTCAACAATAATAAAACTAACCAAGCATCAACACATCAGAGCCCAGGGCCAAGCCAACGACGCCCGAGTCTAGCGCCAAGCCAGCAGAGGAAATAAGCAAGCATTGTGCACGATGCGTGCATTTCCATGTAGCTATTCAGTGTGCCTCATTTCTGGGATGTGGCCGCTCCATTAAAACTCCAAACCACACCTTAAACCTGCAACCTGTAAACAAACAACCATGGTGGCAGAGGTAGGGTGAGGCTGCCTTATGGATAGCGAATGAGAAAAACAAACAAGTGAACTATTAGGGTTCAGTTAGGGTTTTAACCTTCTATTTAGGGAATGGGGGAGGGAGGCACGTGGGCCTTTTGCAAGGTCCGACGTTTCCCATCCTCCAATTTAAATAATTGGTTTTTGTTATTAAACATTTTTTTAATCATAAGAATAGAGGCGGTGTGTGATTATAGGTGTATTTATATACTCCTAAACTACACTACATGTTAATCCACATATGCGTCGAGTCATGAAGCCACAATTCAATCTATAACATAAAGCCAAGCGCCAAGCTAGAGAGACCATTCCATACACAACTCATATT
>JASDQU010587951.1:46878-101959 GCA_032191745.1 Picea mariana | reverse complement strand
TATTATAGGTTAGTTATGTTTATGGTGAAATCACTGGGAAATTGATGGAATTTCCAAGTACCCCGCCATCCTAGCAGGCACCGGGTTGACCGCGTACACTACATTGCATTTCATAATGCATCACAACCAAAACAATCACTAGCAGCAACCACACTCATAAACAACACAACCATGTTACTACCAGAGTGAGGGAGGAAGCTATCACAATTAGAATAGAGTACGGTTACTTACATTGTGATTGATACTCACATTTAAACAATGTCCACCCTCTAAATAATAATGAAAAAACTCATATTACAGAAAAACCAAAATAGAAATACCGGTGATGGTTGAACTTCATTTTGGTGATGCCGGTGGTCATTTTGGTGGAGATACCACTGCCCACAAAGTGCTAAGGGATGGGTACTATTGGACTGCCTTGTTTAAGGATTCCCATATGTTGTCCCACAAATGTACAATTTGTCAAAAGGCTGTAGGATGGGTGAAAAAGGAAGATTTTCCTTTGCAACCTGTTATAGTAGATGCACCTTTTCAGCAATGGGGACTAAACATTATAGGACCAGTCCTTCCTCGCAACAACACAAGTATATCCTCATGGAAAAATAATATTTTACAAGATGGTCTGAAGCTTTACCTTTAAAAGTGGTCAACACCAATCAGGTAGTGTTGTTTGTGAACTCCCATATTATCACTCGATTTGAAATTCCTGAATGTTTGGTTTCTGACAATGCTTCTTATTTTTCTTCTCTAGATATGAATGTTTTCTCTCTGGAAAAAGGGATTAAACTGAAGTATTCTACCAGCTACTACCCTCAAGGGAATGGTCTAGCCAAGTCGACAAATAAGAATTTAATCAAGATTATAAAAAGGATAGTTTCAGAAAACCACAAGAATTGGCACAATGCATTGTACAAAGAACTTTGGGCTGATAGGGTAACTCCAAAGGTGTCCATCAGTAATTCTCCTTTCTTCCTCGTTTATGGAAGAGAAGCCATCCTCCCCCCACATGTATTGCTTCCTTTTATGCAATTATCGCAGAAAGTTCAAGAAGAGGATTGTCCTCCTCTAGAAAACCGGATAAATGCTTTATTAAAATTAGAGGAAGTGAGAATGCAAGAAAAATAGAAACTTGACCAGCACCAAAAAATTGTGAAGAGTTGGTTCGATACAAGTTCATCCTCTGAAAGGAATTTTGATTTTGGGGATTTGGTTCTCAAGTGGGACAAAACGCACGAGGGTAGGGGAGAACATACCAAGTTCCAAAACCCGTGGATGGGACCATTTGTAATTTCTGAAAAACTGGGTCCTAGTTATTTTCGTCTGCATAACTTGGAGGGATAGTCAGACACTTTCCTAGTGAATGGCCAGGCTCTCAAGAGATATTTCTCTTGATGATTTCATATCCACCCTCTTGTAAATATTTTTAATTTTCGTTTTTGTTTTTGATTTTGGTTCTTTTCATTTTGCTTGATTTTGATTTGTTTTCTAAATGATTATGTTTAAATCACCATTCATTTGTTGAAGGGAATCAATTTTTTTATTCATTAGCAGTAGTCGATAATAGTTCAAGCACATGAACAATAAGTGCTAAACTCAGATCAATGGAAGTAAGTTTTTTTCCATTTATTGTTTATGGTTTCTCATTAAAATCACAGGAAGACACGATTATCCTTAAAAAACTTCTAACACTGTCCCCATTTTAATGAGAACAACTCAATGTGCTTCCCCATCCCAGAGATGATTTCCTAACATAAATCTAATTGTCCGAATCATGATGGAAGTCATCAGAACAACAAAATAATTATTAAATGATCAATCCTTTTATTACTAGACTATGAGATCTTCAATATCACCCTGCTCTCTTAATATCATGAAGTTTCTGGAAATTTATAAATAAATTTTAGAGAGTTGGAAGAACTATGTGTGGGAATTGTGTGTAAACCAGCCGGGACACTGAACATGTATGTTGGCAGCAGGTAAATGCACACATGATACCTAGGTAACTTCGTCGAGGTACTGAACAAGCCTGTTGGCAATGAAGCAATGTCGGGTTTCTAAGATCCTCAGGTATGTTTTTTAAATTGATCAGGTGTCAAGATGATTTTATCATAAATGGACGAATCTTGGACAAGATAGAGGTACTAGAGTAGGTTAAATGACATCCCTGTCGAGGCTATGGATGCCTACTAGAAGCAGTGGCCCTGTCAACGGTATCAGAGTCATGTGTATAAACATCGCTACCCCTGTGATCTAAACAAGATACCGAATTACAATTTTGGACATAAATGCATTCAATACTATGACTGTGATTTATTGTCAAAATGCTTGATCTTTCGTTAACTTTCTATAAAATTTATTGCTTAGTCATATGTGCCCCTGATATGAATTTTTGGTGATACAGAGATAATTGCTTCGCCTAGCGTGTCGCCATTGTTGGCAGCCACCAATTCTATCAAATTTTATCATTTTAAAAAGTCATCACCAAGGGATAAATTTTTCTGTAGCTCCCTCCTCCTTATACTTACAAATGTTTGTCTTTTGGTTTTGAGATTCATTGGGCTAGCTGAGTATAAGATTTTTTCATTTTTTAATCTATCGTTTTTTTTTCTTAATTTCATGACTAAAAGCATGAAATTAAAACAAAAGTTTGGCTTGGGTAATCATTTTACAGTTTGTAATTTATTTGTTTCTTTTTCTAAAGGGATTACACCTAAAGGGCATCTATATATTTATAAATATTAAAGTTTGTAAGCTAATTGATTGATCCATTGCCATCGATTTATTCACTTTGGGAGATGTAATGGAGTCTCATCTATGGTTGATTATATGATTTTTACATTTGATATGTTTGATGGCGCAGAACCTTCCGTAGGTATCAGTCCTCTTCTGATTTCACAGACCTCTTCCTACTGTTTGTGTATTGGAAGGCGAAACCCACCTCTTGTTGCCTTTACTATGTCTGTGTGATAACACCCATGGCTCCCGTAGTAAGAATTGAACCCAATGGCTTGCAATACCTCCCCGCTCACGACAATGCCATAAGACATTTTCATCCGAAAGTTTGAGGGTTATAACCTAGCAGTTGCACATGAATTCACTCAATCGTCTCATGGCTCTAAAGATAAAATTGGGGATCTGAAACTCGACGTAACCAATGATTCTATAGCACAATCTACATGACTCTCACAGGAGGGAGAAAAATGGCTCAAAAATGCCAAATTAGAAGGTGTGCCTTGGAGTCTTCTCATGGTCTCTAAGAAATCAAAATGCTTCCCTAAAGGTACACCGATTACTCTCATAAAACCCCGATGGCATGGCCTTCTTCTAATTCTTAAACAACTCATAACTTGTGAGGGTAGGTATGGCTTACTTTTCTTCTATCACATTCACTTGTTGATGATTTTTATAGGGTTCAAGATAAATATGCCTTTCTATCTGTTTATGATCCTGCATAAGATGTCTAAGATTTATCAGAAACAAAAGTTTAACCCACTGTCAAGTCTTTTTCACCATGGTCTTATTTGGATTCTGCTGTTGTCACATCTAGCTAAGATTGGGGATACTTGGGAAGACTTCTTGTGTAGAAACAACTTTACCCTACCTGAGAATACACTAGAATCACCTATTCATTTCAATACAAACCCCAGTCCTTGTAACCCTATTGCTGAAAATCAAGGTGTTGATCCACATGAAGACCATGTGACCACAGAACAAAACTCTGTTTCTTTTCAGAACCCTTTGGGAAAAAAGACACGATATGATTTTGTGCCCATAAAATTGTTAGAGGAGGATATAGATGTGTTAAAGGATAGGGTTTCTCCTACTCCTACTATTGAGCCGACTCAGGGCTTCTTTAAAAAATCGATTGCCAAGAAAAATCACAAGCATAAGGAACATGGTAATTCAGATATAAATTTCACAAACAAGAGACTGTGCAGGTTAGTATCCATAAATCTTAGAAATCGCTAGCAAGATCATCTAAGCTCGATCCCAGTGATTGAGGTCGATGATCACTTGTTCGATGATGAGATCGATGAATTTCTTTCCCGAGAAGATGTAGATAACTAGTGTCTCGGGAATGAAATCGATATTGAAGCTATACAATATGATTTCGTATCTGAACTACCTCCATTCCTGAAAAATCAAGAAGGCTTCGCTGGTATAAGCCACGATTTGAGGCAAGCTACATAACAGACCAAAGAACCCATTGTAAAACACACTAAACCTTTGCCTGCCATAACACCTATACACTATGAAAATTGTCTTGACTGGGTTGAATGATACTATAGAGATATACCTTATCTCCAAGCACGGTTAAGCCATATGGTAGCTCAAAACTCCTTGCTTGAAAGGGAAAATGAAGAATTAAAGGCATGCGCTCGATCCAACACTGACTGGGAAAGTAAAAGGTTCAAACGAGTCGGTAATGTGATTATCAAGAATGCAAATAATTTCAACACTATCATTAACTCAGACTTATCAGATGCTTCATTGTCTAATCTCTAAAAACAGTAAAAAAATGTTTTGATTCTCTTTGATTTAATTCTATTGGAAAAATCAAATAGATAATTTCATTTTGATTTTGATGTTAATTTAGGATTAGCTACATAATCTCATGATTATGTAGCCATTCTATTTGTAAATATTAGTTTGTATTGTTATCTAAATTCAATTTCGTTTTATCGTTTTCAAGAGAAAAACAGTTATGATGTTATTCACAAAGAGAAGAAATCATGGATTATGCGCTGCATGGCTTAGTGATTTCTCATTTTGTTTGATAAAACAATTTCATTTATATAATTAATTTTGATGAACGAGCTCCTACATGAGTGTTTCTTTGTTATCCTATTTTTGTAAAGCAGTCTAATTTTCTAGGATTACCCTCTATCTTACATGATAAGAGGTTATTGATCCAAAATAGGTTTAAATAGTGTTTGTTGTTTAGTATTATGGACAACTTTTCTGGGACTACAATGTGGACATGTAATTTTTTGGGAATTGATATGGGAAAGCAATTCACTGTTGGCTTTAGACCTGTGTGAATTGTGTGATGCTTATTCCATTGCATTCTCCTGTCATTTCTATGTTATGAATTATCATCTTGTCGATTTAGATTTAGCCTTGTCTTCGCATGATATTTAATATCGATGATTATTTGAATGATGTCCATGATATGTTGGCTCATTTTATATGTGTGATCAATCAATCATTTAATTATGATTGAGTTTATTTCTGATTTTAAATGATGGATAATATCAATACTCAGAATTGAGTTTTCTTTCATTCTCAGATGTTGATTATCTTAAGGTCACAGGATTTTTAATTAGCTTTCTTTTTGTTGTTATAAATTCACTCCAAATATCAAACACTTCTTTGAATTTATTCTGGAAGTACTAGTATTGTTCTGTCATAGGTTTCCCTTAAATGCAGGACAAACAAGAGCCCAAACAACACATAGAGATAAACTCAATTTTGTTGATCAACTACAGGTTAATACGTGTGTTATTTTATTAAATGATTTATTAATGAAACGATGATTGCATTAATTAGGTTTGACTGTTTCTGTGTCATTGTTTCAATTGTATCCACTGCGTATTTATTAGTTTGATAGCTTTAAACATTAGGAATATTTATGTTCTTAATTTATCTTATTCAGAAACACTATTACACATTGTTTATAATCATTTGTACAACCACATTTGTAATTAGTATATCAATTGTCATAATCATAGCTTTAGATTAGTTTATTTCTTTTACTGTTTTTAAGACTCTAGTTGGCTAACATAGCCATTAAACCCGTCAGGTCAAATCATACCAAATGGCTTGGGTTAATTAGACAACCCTGGTTCATATCTAACCTTCCAGTTGATGGTGTGTCACTTATGCCCGTCAATAGAAACCCAATATAGGACAAAACCCTGCTAGAAGGTGATGCATATACTCTACTCTATTTTCTTCAGTTATGGAAAGCAAGTACAAAGAAATAGGCACTCACTATGGAGTTTCCTTTGACACTTTGAACTGAACGAATGCTACTGAATCACCTACCTCATCTATTATGCTATCAAAATACCACTCCTTGGATGCTATGCTCAACTATGGAACAAGTACAATACAAAATAATGAAACCCCTTTCTCCTCTTGGTGGCTCTGTATTTAACATAGCCTGATAGCCATATAGGGTTACGGTTTTGACTACCTCAACTCTCAATTAGTGATTAGGTTTGGACCTTCTAAAATATCCTTGAAATTACACACATGGCTAGCTCCATATGTGTGAGTAATGGGGGCTAACGTGGCATCCACTCATACCATGGTGTTCAACAAGGTAGGTCAACTTGTGGGAGGCATAAATTTTGCAAACAAGCTTCGATTGAGGTGTTTTATGCACCATTGGAAAGGTATTGGGGTGTAGAACACCGTTGACGGTATAGGCACAAGTTTTGGATAGTGTAACTCCAAAAAATTACATTTAATGCCTCAAAATGTCTCTCGAAGGTTTTGGACCCCAATTTTCCAAACTCGGACCTGCCACTAAAATATCACTACGTGTTGATTCCTCCAATTATTTCCACCCAAAAAGTACCAAGATAGATGAGAATTCGTATGATGATCTAATTCGAACCAGTTCGACCCTTCTAATACAATCAATATGGTATTATATTTACAATGCAATAAACATAGTTTCTCATATTATCAAAGTGAAAATGTATATGGGGAAGGATTAGACAACCTTTCTCTTGGTAGCCATTCGTGAATGATTAGTTGACCCATGTAGTAGTAGCAATTTGTGAATTATTTTGACAAAGGATCAATTGTCTCTTCTAGTAAAGTGATTGGAATTACAATTTTAAAATGCATATGAGAAAAGGTAGGTTGGTCCTTCTATTAAAATTGAATTGAGGAAGGGTCATCAAAAAATTCTATGGAATTAAATAAGAATTTTGACGTGGAAGGATTTTCATAGCCCCCTATCAATAATAATAGAGTGAATTCTATTAACAAACATGTGAGAATGTAGATGTAGGAGGTGTTACCCCCTCTCACCTAGGAGTAATTGGAGGATATCATTCTTCATGATCCACATTGAAGATAGTGGTCCCAAAGATGATGACCAACAATCTCCATAGAAAACAACCCCTCATATGCCTCTTATTCATCATTGCCCAGCTCATTCACTTGATCAACATACTCATTTGATGAAGGTGGTCCAACACACATGAGGCACATTATCCATTTTTCCATATGAACTATTTACATTTAATGTATTAGAAATTTAAGTGAGTATCATGGGTTGAAGTCAGATAATGAATTATGATGTTGGGAAGTTATGTTCATTGCCTTGTTTCACCTTGGTGGCCATCATATATATTCTAGTTAAGTGTTTTCACTCTCGGGGAAAGGGGTACTAATATGAGGCCTTGATGAGGGTAACATACACATGACCTTCCATATTTTTTTTTTAGTTGTCCTATCTTTTGGGATTGGCTATTACAGGTATCCCAAAAAGGTATGTAATTCATTCTCTTATGAGAAGAATGGGCTTGGATGCCCAAGGTTGATGCAAATGTAAAATTCATGTTATAAAATTCAAAATTCAAAATAAAAATAAAAGGGATATGAATGATAAATAAAAATCCAAGTAAGCTTGAGCTCTACCCCCTCACTATGAGGCCATCACCCCAAGTCCTAATGAAATGAATGCATATCTAAAGAAAGGACTTGAATTATCCCAACCCTCGATGCAATTAAATGCATACACCTTAAAAAGGGGCTTACAAAACAAATAAATGAATATCAAAAGTCAAGATAGGGATGGAAAGAAACATTGTTGAGGAAATAGTAACTCAATGCATGAAGCACTCCCTCTACAAAGGTTCTCATGGAAATGAACATGATACATGGTCTTGCATGTCAAAGACACGATGGAAATGAAGTAAACCCCAGGTCATACTATTCATCCACACTTACACCTTGATGGGTTTCTTGGGAAATACTCCTCTACTTGGGTATTATCACACCTAATAGGGTTCCATGACGGTCCTCCCATACCTAAACTTGGAAAACTGAATAAATTCATAAGCTAGTGTGGATTTTGAATAAGATACCTAATGTGATCTACTTATGTGGCTTTTAAGTTAAATATGACTCACTTTTTATGTTACAATTCCTATTGTATGCGTGATGGTTGATCTTTCTTTATTCTTTGAGCCCATGCTTGATGATGATGCATACTTAGACATGGTCCTTTGGAGGACAATGATGATGCTTCTCCCACACTTTATGTATGATGTTACACACCCTTTGGAGGGAATTGGACTTGATGATGGGAATTGGATATTTGATGATGAGTGTTGGACCATATGATGACTTGACTCACTTCTTGATATTATCCATCACACATTGGACCATGGAAATTTCACCTTGGATCTAGTACATTGCACATATGATCTTGACGTGTCACCTAGAGAGAGAATGGATCTCCTTGATGACGTTGCACCCCCTTAAGGACGTTGAGGCTTGGCTTGATGACATAACACTTGATGATGATAGTACACCCCTTTGGGGAGGTCACAGATCCCTTTCCCTTGATGACATCATGATTTTGGTGGAGGATGTTGCACATATGATGGGACATTGTACTTGATGATGACGTGACACTTATTTGAGATGACCTAGCACATTTTATGATGAGGTGACACCTTTCAATGATGATACATGACCTTTTGATGAGGAGACATGGCATTTTGATGAGGAGACATGACATTTTGATGAGGAGACATGACTTTTTGATGATGCATTGGACCTTTTGGGGAGATACATGACCTTTGGATAAATTACACCCCATTTTGGAGATGAAGTCACCTTTATGAGCCCTATACACTCACACATGTGGAATTTATGGAGGATGATTTCATGTTTTAGCATTGTATCTTCATTTTAGAGGCATCTTTGGGGGTTGGCATTAGACTTGTCCACCTTGTATCATGTATTTGTTATATTTTAGGGGATTTTAGAGGATATTACCTCATTGAGGGGTAAAGTGATTAGCTTCCTCATATAAATAGAGGAAGCACTCCCTCATTTCTATCATTTCTATTTGTCGTGGATTACTACTACTTGTCTACTTCTATATTTTCTCTTTTAGCTATGGATGCATGACTTATGTGACCTCTTGGAGGAATGATTTATGGTTATTTCTTAAGTTTTATGGATGATTCATGGTTAGGGTTTCATGGATGATCATTAATTTACCTAGTAAGTGTTCTTTCTAAATATTTGTGGATTTTTTTATTGAATGCATGAAGTGTGAATGTTCTTATCAAGTGGTGAAAGTGCATTTTTCCCTTGTATTTTTCTTAAATAGATCCTATATTGCAAACCCTAGGAAGGTTTCTAGTGGGTAACCTTCCCTTTCTATTTTCTTTAAATCTTGTTAAGGGACATAGGAGGATTTTCTAAGGTTAGTAGTGGAAAACCCTAGTTATCATCTTATAGGATAGTCTCATAAGGTTAGTAGTGGACAATCTTAGGTTTTATCCAAGATCCATGCTTCACCTTTTTCAAGAGAGTCCATGGTTTGACTCCATAAACCCCCCCCCCCTCTGAAAAAACAAAATGGTAGACACTACTCTTAACTCCCATTGATCAATCCTTAAAAACAAAATCTACCCTTTCTTTAATTTGTTTTAGGGTTACATTAGGGTTTGTAGCAATTATTCTTCAATTTTCAGCCATAATTAGGCTAGACATCTAGGTATTAGTTGACATTTCATACTCAAAAATATATATTGTTGTCATTTATTGCATTGTTAATTGAATTTTCATTTATCTAGTACTTGATGTCTGCATTGTTAGGGCTGTAATGTTCACTTTGTATTTCAGAAAATAATTGTTCATAAAACCCGAGTTTAACTTGCATTTTCAACCCTAGTTTTATTGCATGTTTAATTGTCTAAAGGGCCAATTTCTTACTACTATTTTAACTTGATATTGCTGAAGATTTTCATCTTTCAAACAATTTTTGCATAGCCATAGATTATTCTCTTATTTGTAGTTTTTTTGGGTACCCTCTTGGCCTATTGTAACTTGCTAAATATCAAAAATTGACTTGGATACTTATCACACAAAAATATGGAAATTTCTTGATTAAACCACCCTATACTCACCTTGAAAACTTTGATTTAGTGGTGGTCTATTTGAGTAATTATTATAGGAGGCCATAGACTTAATCCCATATTGCTATAGGATTCCTTGAGGTTGATGGGGAAGCCTCCCTTGTGTTGGATTTCATGCTTCACTAAAATGAGGGAACTAATTACTAAGGTGATAATGGTAGCACTTATATGTTACACTTATCTTAGCCCTTGTGAAAGGTTTTGCATAAAGGTGCTATATTTTGTGATAATAGGTGGAACGATCGATTATTATAGTAATATATTTATATAATGTAATTAAACAAGTGTTGAACCTACTAGTAGGAGTGATCTAGTATTATCTTTATAAAGTTTTGGAATAGCCTTATCATAGTATCGATGTGAGAATGTAGACATATATTGAACAAATAATTCTTCTAGTACTAGATTTATATTATTCAATTAAAGAAGTGACAACCAAATTTATAATAGTATCGATTTGTGATTGTTTTTGAAAAAAGATCGACCAACCCTTCTTGTGGCACCAATTTGGGATTAGTTTTTTGAAGTTTTAATCTTGAACCCTTCCTTGTGTATATTTTTGATGATAATAACACTAGAAGTTCAAAAGGCTATTCTACAAATACATATATAGAATAAGAGGACAACAATTATAGTAATAGTACGAAGAGTGAGAATGTATATGGAGAAGGATTACTAGATCCTTCTCATAGTACCAATTTTTGAATGCTTTTTACAAAGGATTAGCTTTGTACACTTATTGTAGTATCACATTTATGAATTTTACAAAAGATCAACCAACCCTTCTAGTAAAGTGAATGAAAGAGAGATGTGATTAAAATGTATAAGAAGAAGGGTTGGTAATCCCTTCTAGTAAAAATACATTCAAGACCAATAAAAAGTAATTGGAAGAGTGAGGCTTCAATGTATATGCAAAAGGGGAAAGGGTTGTCAAAATATTCTAGTGAACGAACAAAAAATGTTTATTTAGTAGCATCAATATGTGAATGCTTTTGAAAAAATATCAGATGACCCCTTCTAAGAATTCTCTAGGATTATCTTTAGAGAAGTGTCAAACAAGCCTTATCATAGTATTGAAGTGAGAATCTAGACATAGGAGGAATAATTGATGCATGTAGTAGTATATGTTTATGATGTATATGTAAAAGGGTTGACTGTGTTGATATTATGGTAGTTGTGGAAGGTATTAACCTCCACGTGTAACCCTGACAAGAATAGAATATTTTAGAAAGAAAGAAGAAACCCTAAAGATTTGGACATAACCCTAGAAGACAAGTCGACTAAAGAAAATAATTAATATTGAGTCTTTAGCCTCCAGAAAGAGAAGTCAACCCAGAAAGATAAGAAAGAGCAGTATAAATATAGGATGCCCGAGCTCATTTGTACACACACAACTCACAACTACAAAAATCTAGTGTGCACTACAAAAAATTAGTAAGTATGCAAGTCTGAAGAGTAGTTGCAGCTGCAACTACTGCAACTTTTATTTTCGGTTTTAGGCTTGATATTTCTCTTGGTTATGGTTTGTACTTTATGCATTGTGTGCTAGCTCTGGAGAGAGGTATTCTAGATTGACTGGCTATTGGTTCAAGGTTTTCTTCGTGAATTATTCTCTTTGTCAAGGTTAAGGTGCTCGGGGGTGGCCTCGGCCTTTGGTTGGGTGACAATATTGCTATATTGTGTATGGTTAAACGAGCACACCTACTTTTCTAACAGGTTATGGGCCCATACTATCTTTAGACAATATAACCGCTAGAAGATAGATTGGGAGGATCTGCTCAGTTACAGTTGCAGTTGCAATCAAAGTTTTTGTTGCAACAACGAAACCCTAACCCTCTTGTTGAGACACATTAATTGAAGAGATTGAACTAATTTCTGGATAGCCTAGTGCACCTTAAATTAGCACACCTACTAGCACTCTCAAAATACTAAGACGTCAAGTCTGAATTTTTGGTCAAAGTCAAAGGTTTACCAAATCAAAGTCAAAGGTTGACCAAGTCAAGGAAGTCATGACTTACTCTATGAAGTCAAAAAACAAGTTAGAAGGGGATTCTAACTTCAGAGCATGGAAGACAAGGATTGACCTCTTCCTTGCCAAGAATAAAGTGTTGGATATTGTGAAAGGAAAGATCGTGGAAGCACAATTTGAAGAAGGAAAAGAGAAGGAACCTCAGAACGTTGCAATTATGGAGAAGTTCAAGGGCAATGACATCAATGCCATGAGTATCATAGTGGACTCTGCAAAATACCATTTGATAACCTGCATCTCTCATCTTGACTCATCTAAAAATATGTACGATTCCCTAACTAACCTCTTCTTAGTCAGAAACATTGGAAAAGTAATGAGTCTAAAGAATGAACTCCGTGACATGAAAATGAATGATGATGATATCATAACATCATACTTTGTAAGAATCTCTCATTTAAGAGATAAACTACAAGATATTGAAGAAATCATTTAAGAAAAGGAATTGGTAAATATAGTACTCAATGGCCTTCCCAAGACATGGGTTGCATTTACCGCAAGCATGAACACAAGAAAGGAGTATCCCACATTTGAAGAACTTTGGACTTGCTGTGCACAAGAAGAATCAAGGATTAACACAAAAGAGAAATCCCAAAGTAGATATCAATCCTTTACAACAAAGTTCAAGAATTTTAGGAATAAGAAGAAGTTTGGCCCGAGGAAGAAACCAAATCAAGAAAAGGATATGTCAAAAATGCAATGCTTCAACTGTCAAAAATATGGTCACTACAGAAACCACTGTCCCGAGTTAAATAAAATGAAGGAAACAAACGAAGCATCAGTTGCCGAAGAAAGGGAACCCTCAAAGAAGACCAAGCATGATAAAACAAACTTCTTCTTATAAGTCAAGGTAACAATATTCTTCAAGTTTATTTTACATGCCATGTTCACATAGTTTTCATACATATCATGCATATCTATTTCTTAGAAGATAAGATGTTAAAGTGAAACAACGCATGTGGAAGAACAACAAGATAAAGATTGCTATCATGATGACTATAAGTCAAGCAATACACATGAAAATATGAATCACGTTGACAATCCTTGGTAACAATTCCTGTGGAAGCTATTATATAAGTAACAACTGCCAGAGAACCAAAAGGAGTCAAAATAGAAAGAAGTCAACAATCAAGAGTAAATTAGAAAAATACTTGTGACACCTTGCAGAGGGAAATAAGGATGAAAACAGAAGCATGGACTATATTAGATGGAGGGAGCCGATTACATAATTCCAAAAGAAGAGAATGCATTCATACATGAAGAAAGGAATAGGAGGGAGCTAATCCTAAACATGATCCATTGAGGATTATGAAGTATCTATCCATGTTCCCATTGAAAGTAGAAACCATGATAAGCAACATGTGTTCAGTTTGACTCTAGAAGAAGTCTTCTTTGAGCATAAGCCTTAAAGTATCCTTGGTTTTCCATCTACATCCATGATCCTATGATGAAAGGAAGAAATTGGAATCTTCAGGGCATATAGAAGACCCCATGGACCCAAGATCTAAAGAGAGACATGAGGAAGAACATGAAGATTCCAAGAAAGAAAAGAAAGAACAACCAATTACTATACCGAGAATTACAAGACTACTAGCTTGGTTTGAACCCACTAAGAAGCAATCAATTAGAAGAAATGGAAGTTATGATAAAGAATAGTGTATGTAAGAAAATATGAAAAAGACTTATGAATGGAAGCATTGCAAGATTTAGAGGTTCTTCCAGAAGGAGGGAGAAGACTATGACAATAACTTGTTCCAGTAAACCAGATATACCTCTTGTAGTATCCATGGGTTGGGATTTACATGTAAAAGACTATTCTTCCCAATAAAGCAAGTGAGAAAAAAGCTTATACCAGAAAGAGACCCATGTATGAAGATATAAGAAGACCTTTTATGGATTCAACCAACTTGATGCAGAGTATCTCATATACAGGTGAAGCATGGTGAAAACTTCTATGATAGAGATAATGTATTAGAATAGTTACTCAAAAGTCTGGGATGATGGATTGCTAATCCATGGAAAACTTTCATGATGACAAAATATGTGCTACTTGGATATGTTTAAGTTTGAGCCTTGCCACGATGTCATGAGCTAATAGGAAAAAAAAGTGTTGAATTCGACCATGATATATTGTAATGATCAGAGTTATATGAAGTCTTCAAAGAAAACCAGTGTTCCATGGCAGACCAAAGTACATTGAGATCAAACATTATATTCTCCGTGATGAATTCTAGAAAAGAGAAGTGGTTCTCCAATATGTCTCCACAGATGAGTAGATAAAATATATTTTGGTAAATCCTATGTCCAAGATGAAAAGTTTGTGTACTTAGGAAACAAGGTGGGGCTTGTGGAGACAAACTCCTTATTGAAAAAGGAAGAGACTACTCCCAGGTTGGGAGGGAGCACTGATATGTTATTGATTTATGGACAATCATTTTTCAGTTTGAAAAATGGTCTAGGATGACCAGTTCCTTTACAGTTTGAAAAGTGGTATGAGATTTCTAACGAACATGCATTTTCCAGTTCGGAAAATGGTCCAGATTAAAAAATCATTTTCGTAATGAAAATGGTCAGATACATTGTTGATGTACCATAAAAAATGATTCCTTTTGTGGCCAGTGTGGGGGAATGGTCTAGGATAATCATTCTTCTTGGAAGTCACTCTGAGTAGTGGCCAAGTAGAATAGTCCACCTCGTCGGTTAGTCATTCTTTCGAAGTTCACATTTGTGAGTAGTTTCGAAGAATGGTCCATTTTGGAGATTGGTGCAGGACATTCATTTCCATTAGGAAATGATCATGACAGTAATTCCCTAGGTTGCACTATTATTAGTTCCAGAGGAATGGCCTAGTTAGGTGAGTTGGTCCAGGTTCAACAATCAGAGACAGGCATTCCCTAGGGAAGACTCATTCTATCCAGGTTGCACTATGATTAGTGCTGGAGGAATGGCCTAGTTAGGTGAATGGTCTAGGCTCAGAAATCAAGGACAATTATTCTTCTATACTTAAGAAGAATAGCCCAGATAGCCCATGGATGATATTTTACCTTCTAAGGGAAAATGCTCTTCCATATGTCACAGATGTGAGTGGAAGAATGGTTGAGATGACTTGGTTTATATCATGATATTGTTTTATGCAGGTTGATATAAGATGATATGATTGTTGTGGAGACTATATGTCTATGGATAATAGATGTATGCTATTGTGGTGGATGTGTTCCACTGATTATAATTATGTGTCACTTATTAAGCAGCTGTGTGCTACTTGGTGTGGTTGTGTACCACTAGATAGTAGTTGTGTATTGTTGGATTACTGAGAGGGGGGGTTAATTAGTAATAAAGAAATCTAATCCTTTTTAACCATATAATGAAAGTGTTATATCAATGTAGAATTATCATCCAATATTTGTAGAGTAAATAAACAATGAAAAATCATACACATACACAGTACACCGTTTTTTTTACGTGGAAACCCAAAGCGGGAGAAAACCACATAATACTTTTTCTTATATGTCTTGAAGAATTACATTCATTGGAAGCACCAACTTCCTTTGTTTTCTAGCTGCTGTCAGGCTGTTGTATTAAATATTTTATTACCTGAAAACACTAAATTGTCAAACTAGGGTAAGTGAACTTAGAGCTGCTACACTATATGTGATGGTAAGATTCTAATTCCTACCTAAAGGTTATTCTGAGAAGAAAGCACAAACTTACTCTTAGAAACTGAATCCTAATGATTATCTTAAAACTAATCATATCTTGTCTAATTAATCAAATGGAAACAGTTCTGAATTAAGAAAAGGTATTTCCATTCCTAATCTAAAGAAATCACCCAAGACTATTTACCATTATCTTAAACATATAATCATCAACATATCTATTTGAACCATAAAAGAGAGAACATTTTAAAACAACCTCTTATTTAATCTAAGTATCAAGCAGTTCTAAATCTAACAAAGATGAAACTAACAAATGCCCTATTTTACCCTACAAGTACTGGAAGCTTCCTTTAATCGGACCATAAGCTAGCTATCCTAACAAAACAAAGTAAGTCTAAACTCAAATTATCTTTAAATCATGATCAAACTGGCAACTAGAAAACAGAGCAACTTTAGACTAATCTAGGAGAAATATTAATTGGTACTTGGTTCATTCCTCACATTCTATAATGGTAAATAACTCATTCCAACATTCAACGATCTATAAGATAATATCAAGCTGAGAATGAACTAAAATGAAAGAATGACCAAGTCAGAATTTAGCAGAGTAACTTCAAATGAAAACCTAACTCACATGCAGATTCTAGAGCTAAAAATAAACTAACTATATTGTGGAAAAGAGGCAGCGAATTGAACCTGTTGGTGGGCCCAACCAAGAGGTGTAATTGCCCTAAAACGAAACCAGAGCTACTCAGATTATTTCATGCATAATTGTTTCATACCTCATGCTCCATAACTCATAAACAAACTCAAATCATTTAACAGAGAATGACATAATGCATAGCAAATTGTATTGTCAAAAGTCGCATCACATAACATATCATAACCAATGTTTCTTGAGAGCGATCTCAGTTTATATAGATTCTCCCAAAATAGTCTTGAACATAGGTGCATTAATCTAAGCGAATCTTAGATCTAAAAATGACTCATAGTCAGTTAAAACTAATTTCACAGCTTCATGACACGCAGTGTCAAGAGGCGTGGATCATAAAGCATCATAATAAAACAGTTCTACAATTTCTCTCTGAGTCATCAGATTGAGTTATGACTCAATCAATCATATGAATCGGATTGTCAATCCAATCTGGCCATGTCGTGCAAGTCTTTGACATCTCCACTAAGTGCGAGCCGGTACCTGGTACTAATAAGTCTGTTTCAAGGGAACAAGTACCTAACTCATGTCACATTAGTATCAATATTAGTTTAAAATATCAAAATACATTAAAAATAACTTGAATCGTATGAATACTTTGAATAGCTCCATTTAGGGAAAAAGGGTATCAAATGTGTCATGGTAACGCCAGAAGGAAATGATACTAGATATGAAAATGGGGGTATATCTGACATGATATAGGCAAAAATATGGTCAAAATTGGAGACTAACATTCCCCCAAGATGAAGTATTTTCCTGTCCTCAGACAACAAAAAGTCAAAAACTGAGTTTCATCAGAGTGTTGCAGTAGATGCAACCAACATTTGCAATTTCTCATGTTTCTTCATGTTTCTGATTTCCTTCTTAAGAACCCGATTAATGATGATGTTCTTCCTGGAAATCTTCTGCAATTTCTTATTCTTCTGGAAAATACCTCTATTCTTTCATTTTAATCGTTCAATCTTTGACGAGAAGTGAGCTTGTCTGAGTTTCATAAGTTCATTTTCTATTTTGATATGTCGATCTAGTATGGTATATTCATGTAACTTCTATTTTAACCTTTGATTCCTGTTTTCCAATCTGACAACCATTGGTCGCAAAGATCTACTGGAAGAGATTTCACAATAATATTCAAATGTCTTACCATGACCTTGTTGTGTTTGAGGGATGGACGCATGAGTGAACTCATCTGGTCTTTGAATAGGGGTGTCAACTGGACTAGATTCATGAGTAAACTCGTCATATACTTGATCATGGGTGTCGAATGGAATGGGTTCATGAGTGAACTCGTCATACATCTGGACAAGGGTATCAATTGGTATTTGAATTGGCTTTTCCCACTCAATTTCTTTGGGCACATTATCTTGTTGATTGACTTTACAGACTTTTCAAATCAATTGGGAGAGAGTCCATGTCATCTCAGAAGACTCTGAAGCCTCCTCATGATCATCCATACTTTTCAATCTTTCCTGTAATGGGTAACTAGGCACGGAGTTATCCATATCTGAAAGTGTGCATGTGCATTTATGTTTGGGATTTCTTCTAGGTTTGTTGATTAACTCCTCAAGTTGTTCCACATCAATAATATTTTTAGCAGTTGGAGGAGAAATCAAAATTTCAACATTTGCATCTGTAGGGACAGTGTTTTCCACTCTTTCATTGTTAGTTTCCACACCATCAGAACCATGGACATCAAATGAATGTTTTGTGCCATGATTACCATCACTGGCCTCAATTGTGCAGTCTGGTGTATTCTCAGTGTCATCACAGATTTTGGCCAGGGTTTTAACAACCTTTTTCTTAGATTTCGACTTCTTCTGTGGAGATTTGGACTCAATATTTTTATCTTTTGATTTGTTAGAAGCTAGGGTTCATACAACGAACATATCCCAAGATTCCTGTTTGTGGGATAACGCAAACTTAACCAAAATTTTGACAAGACAAAAATGAAACAGACTACCTCTAAAATATTTGGCTTTGCGAACTTGTTCTGTCATTTTCTTCAAGCTCTTCAACAAAAAATAGGGGATGTTCACCAAATGGTTACCTTTGAAATGTAGGAGGAGTCGAGCATGACATGGAAACATGATCGTGTATTGACCTTCACAAGTGAGGTAGCGTTGAAGTATGGACATCAACTGAGCCCATTTTGGTTCCAACCACAACCTTGATGTGCCTTCTGACCATTGTAATTTTCAATATCAGGGTTGTAGGAGCTGTGTGCAGAGCTTCTTGTCGACTGGCTAGCCCTTCGTCCATTTCTGACCAGTGCTGGGTAATTGAATTGCTTCGGAAATGAACTTATCTGTGACTTCAAATTCCAGCTCACCCACTTTAGCTAGTCCACCATGAAAGTGTAGAGCAAATTGAATCGTAATCGTATCATCATACTCGTCAAATTTCTTGAAGAATGGCTCCCATCCAGCTTTCTAAAAAATGTGTTTGGTGGCTTCATACTCAGGAAGAGCCTCCAAATCTACATAAGTCTTAGGTTCGTGATGATTTTCCACCATAATTCCACTCAGTATAAGAGGAAAGGTTCAAAGGTGAGCAACGAAATTAGATGAGGGCAACAGAGGAATAGAGTATGATGTGTGAAGTAGGCCGTGAGAGGAATTATAGAAGGATGTTTGAAGTGTCATGGGGATCAATAGTGTGTGAAGGAATGATGATGGTCGTACACTTTTTCAAAATATCATTTCATATGAGTCGTGTCGAATTCAACCATAATAATGCAGTGCATTTCCATGATACGAAATGTCAAGAAGAATTGAACTTAGCTTGTTAAGTACAGAGTATAGGGATGATGAAATGTCATGGAGTATCAAGGTAGTCATAGTTCAAATTATTAATGTTTAATTTAATAAATTAAACTAACGTGAAACTAAGCGTACCTGAATTCGANGATCTTGAATTCAATTCTGAATCTAGAGAGCGTCATTGTAACTAGAATCTATGTTGCTGATAACCACTGTGACTGATTGATTCTGTTTGGCACTAACTGGTACTGATGAAATAAACCAAAATCTACAGAGAAACTTGAACCAATAATAACTTGCTGAAAAAAAGATTTTCTGTTTATAAAGCAAATTATCTTATGGCTATCCCTGAACCTGTCTTATGTTCATTCCTGAAAGGAACCAATTAAAATTATGTCTTCAATAGCTTCAAATCTTTAACCTATGGTACAATTCTTATTTGTGTGAATAAATGTTCTAGAGTCGAACACAAAAATAAATCATTGGATTATCGACCATTAATGAATGTCGTTAACCAATGAGAGATGACCCACCAGTGATGTCAATGGGCCTCAAGGTAGCTATAGTACATCCTAACAGGTACGAATAAAGGTCTTAGTGTCGAGTCACTTGTAGGATCTATCGACCAAGAGACATTGATGTATTCCCATGGTTGTTAGCAAGGAAATATTCCATTGATGCATGCAGATCCTAGGGTACTAAGTAGTCTCTAATATCTACTCCAGATAAGGTGTTGGTGTTGATGGAGTGAGACTTGTTGGAAGGTGGACCTTAACGTATCCCACATCATCCAACATGAGTGCAGATAGAAATCTTGCAGAGAATAATTTTGTGGGACATTAATCACTTACTTGTGGATTTTATGAGCCCAAGTTAGTATATGTTCATTGCTTTCTCATGTTTTGAGAGTTTGAGAAAATGCTAAAAGAAAACTCTAGGGGGGTTTCTTTCCCATCATAATCTATCAGGCCTGGTAAAGAATAATCCTATCCCTGATAAATGCCCCTTTCATACTTTAATGAGCAATTCAAAGGGAGCAAACAAGCTCAAATTTATTAATTTCAAAACAAGACAGTGTATATTGATAAGAAAATTTTATAAAATAAAATGATCTTACCTTCTTACCTGTTGCGAAAAAGTGATGAAGTTCAATTCTGTACTTTCTTTAAAAATCCTGTAAAACTGAAAACAATATGTCAACATATCCAAAAATGTTTTTTTTTTATATATATTTTTTATTTTTATTTTTATTTTTATTTTTATTATTTACAAAATCTTGAAACAACAAAAAATGATCAAGGATTCGCAGGAGGAGAAGACTCTTCTCCTACTATCTTTATTTCTGGTTGTTTAGCAATTTCCTGTAGAAAATCATCTCTTGACAAGAGTTTGTTATATACTTTTAATCGATGTCCATTTACTACAAAGGAATTTTGAGATTCATCTATGGTTTTGATTCTAACAGATCCATTATCAAAAACAGTTTCCACTTCATAAGGTCCCAACCACCTTGTCGTAAGTTTTCCTTTGAAAGTTTTATATTTGAAATCAAAGAGAAATGCCCAATCCCCTGGTTGAAAAAGCTTTTTCTTAATGTATTTATCATGCCATTTGCTACGTTGATTTTGTACAAGGATAGTTCTTTGAAGAGCATCTTGCCTAATTTCTCCCAATTCATTTAATTGCATAACTCTCTGTTTTTGTGCCTCATCCAAATTCAAACCCAATTCTGCTGCTATGCGGAAGGTATGAATCTGAAATTCTATAGGAAGGAGAATTTGATTTCCAAATACCAATTCATAAGGGGTATGACCAGTGGTATTCCTCCACGTAGTCCGGTATGCCCATAAAGCCTTTGGAAGTCTATCCACCCAATCTTTGTGATGTAAATGTATTGTCTTGGTCATAATAGCTTATAGAACTTTATTTGTGGATTCCACTTGCCCATTGGCTTGTGGATGGTATGGAGAAGACTTACAATGTTTTATCCCATATTTATCTATGAGTTCCTTCATCAACTTAGAAGTAAATTGGGCACCTTGATCAGTAACAATCTCTCATGGAACACCAAAGTGGGTAAAGATATCTTCATAAATAAATTCAACCACTGATTTCTCAGTTGCTTGATATAAGGATTTTGCCTCTACCCACTTGGTCACAAAATATGTACAAACCAAGATGTACTTCTTCTTCCTCAACATTGGGGAAATCGGTCCTACACAATCAAGTGCCCATTTATCAAATGGTTCAATCACAACCTGCAGTTGTAAGGGCATCTCGTCTGCTACGGTAGGTCTTCCCATCCTTTGACAACTATCGCAGCTTCTTACATATTTTGTTGCATCTTTAAACAGTGTCGGCCAATAATATCTTGATTTTAAGACTTTATATGTCGTTCTCCTATCAGAGAAATGTCCTCCACATGGCCCGTCATGACAGGCCTAAAGGATATCATGAATCTCATCTTCTCGAACGCATATCCTAATGATCATATCAGGACTTGTATTGAAAATATCACTTCCTATCCAAGAATAATAAGCACTTTGCTGGACAATTCTTTTCTTTTGTGGTGATGACAAATGAGCTGGCAGTCTCCCTGTAGCTAAGTAATTTGTCGTATCTGCAAACCAAGGGGTCTTAACAACTACTACAAATAGATGTTCATCAGGGAAATTATCATTCACTGGAATGTCAGTACTGTCTTGAGGGATACGAGAAAGAAAATCCACAACTACATTTTCTTTTCCTGGGCGATCAACTATAGTGATGTTAAATTCTTGAAGTAGCAAAAGCCATCGTGTGATTCTTCCGGTAGTAACTGGTTTGTTCATAAAAATCTAATAGCAGAATGGTCGGTATGTACAAAAACCTCATATCCAGTGATGTAATGACAGAATTTGTTAATGGCATGAACTACAGCCAAAAATTCCTTCTCTGTTACAGTGTAGTTCAATTCAGGGGGAGTAAGGTTTTTGCTAGTGAAGTAAATTGCATAGTTTTGTTGGTTTTCTTTTTGTCCAAGCACTCCTCCTAAAGCAGTGTCTGAGGCATCAATTGAAATATGGAAAGGAAGGGACCAATTTGGTCCTCTTAGAATAGGTGCCATGGACAATTTTGCTTTCAAATTTTCAAAATCATTCTGACAACTGTTATCCCAACAAAATTTTGCATCCTTTGCTAACAGTTTAAACATGGGGCTGGCTATCTTTGTAAAGTTTTCAATAAATCAACGATAATATCCAGCATGTCCCAAAAAACTTTGCACATCTTTTTGGGTTTTCAGAGAAGAAAGATTAACTATTACTTCAATTTTAGCTGGATCAACTTTAATTCCTTCTGCGGACAAATGATGACCCAACACTATTCCCTTAGTTAATAGCATTTTACATTTTTCGTGACTAAGGGATAAATTTGATTCCTGACAGCGAATCAAGACTTTCTCAAGATTACTTAAGGCTTCTTCGAAGGTATTACCATAAACAATAAAATTGTCCATGTATACTTCCACACAATCATGAATTAAGTCAGCAAAAATCCCAAGGACTGCTCTCTGAAATGTAGCAGGAGCATTGCATAGTCCAAAAGGTAGCACTTTATAAGCATAAGTTCCCCAAGGACACGTGAATGTTGTTTTTTCCTGGTCTTCAGGAGCAATTTGAATCTGATTGTATCCACTATATCCATCGAGAAAGGAAAAGTATCTTTTTTCAGCCAAGGTATCCAAAACCTGATTTATAAAAGGCAAGGGAAAGTAGTCCTTCAGGGTTGCCTTGTTCAACTCCCTAAAGTCTACACACATTCTCCATTTCCCTATCATTTTCTTAGGTACCACAACAAGAGGTGAAACCCATTTGCTGTCAGAAATTGGATAAATGAATCCTACGTTTAATAATTTATGTAACTCTTCTTTCACAAAATCTTTTAGGATTGGATTCATACGCCTTTGTGGTTGTCTTATTGGGGTTATCTCTGGTTGGATATATATGTGGTGAATATAGATGTCAGGTTGCACTCCTCTCATATCAGTGTACTCCCATGCAAATGCCCTTGATTGTTCTTTCAAAAGATTTGTTAACTGCTCCTGTTGGCTGAGACTTAATTCATAATTGATGTATAGACATTTTCTTGGGCTAAGTTCTACTGGAATGGTATATGACCCCGGATGCTCATCAATGGTAAAAACCATAGATGGTGAAAACGAGAAAAATGACTCACTTCGTTCTTGAAATTCCTCTCTGAAAATTTGATCATATTGAAAATGTGTTTGTGGAAACTTGACATTTTCTGTCACAAAAATAAATTGGCTTAAAATTTCATCCTCTGTTGGTTCTTGTAACGCATGAAATTCATCAATAGAGAATAAAGGTTCTTCCTCATCATTCTCGTGATAGGGACATTTTAGCCACCATAATTCTTCTGTAACCGGTTGAGCAGGTGGAAAAAGAGTAAGCTTATGTGAAGAAATGCCATTTGAGATGAACATATCCCCACCATGACATCCTATGAAAGCATTGGTCGTAGCCAACCAAGGTCTCCATAAAATGATTGGATGGCCTTTAGTGGGATCCTTTGAATGAATAATCATGAAGTCGACAGGATATTCCCACAAAGCTAATGTAACAAGAATGTCATCGAGGACCCCAACAGGTTTTATAGTTGTTATATCATCAAGTTCAAGAACTGTAGGGGTAGGACGAAGGAAATGACTTAGTTGCAACAGTTCAACTGTATTGATAGTCATTATATTAATGGCTGCACCTAAGTCGACCAAAGTATTAACAATAGAAACATTGTTGATAGTAACTGAAGCTATTGGGTTCCCGGGGTTGGCGTACTTCACAATCTTAGCAGCTTCAGAAATACAATTCAATGACTGGCCTACTAGGTGTATCATGGGTGGATCTTTCTGTTTCCGACCTGGTTTCTTAATGCAAAGTTCTTTAATGGTCTTGGCGTAGATTGGAACATCTCTAATCGCTTGTAACGATGGAATCTTAACACAGACATTTTTTAATTCATTCATGATGTCAAACTCAGATTAAACAATTGGTTTTTCAATGAGCAACCTCTCAGGAAAAGGAAGTGTTCGGGGAACCTGAGTTTGTATGTTATGCTGTGATTCATATACTTTATTCTTTTGAATGATGACATATTTCAAAGATGCCCCGTTTGAGAAATAATCTACATGTTCTTCTTCATGTTCTTGGATAATTACCTTTGGTGTTGTTCTTGTTACAGGCTGAGTTTTATTTAAAGTTTTCCCAGATCTCAATTGTATTTCCTGTATGGAAATGGGGTTTATGGTGTAAGCTGGCTAGTTTTGAAAATTAGCACTATGGAGTGGCAGAGGTGGTCTGTTGTTAGGATTTGGAATGGGTTGAGCGAGTAATATGGTGGGACGAGGTGAATTATGAGGTTGTTGAGGAGTTTGTTGAACGGGTGGTAAAGGAGGTGGAGTAAAACCAAGCAATAACTGATGCATGTTTGGAGGGTATTGAGTACATGGATTCTAGGGAATTGGTACCGCATGTTGTTGTTGGTTATTTCCATAATTATGTTCTCTCCATCCCTGGTACCAAGGTTGAGTAGGGACATTTTGCGAAGGCCAATTTGGCCAGTTCCATGGATGTTGTTGTTGTTGAGAGAAGGGTGGATAGTAACCAGAAGGTTGTGGGGATGGTTCTTGATACATATTCGAGTTCCTAGGTTGCCAAGGCCTCTTAGGTGCAGATGGAGTCCCTGGAGATTCCCCTCCCTTGAATATATCTTGCAATCCTGGTGAGGATGGGCAATCTTCTATTTTATGATTTTCAGTACATATTGCACATACAGAAACATTGTCCAAAGGACATTCTAGTAAAGGATTCCTTTTTCTGCATTTTGGGCAAAATATGCTTAATACAGGGTTTTCCTCTTCCTGCTTTTTCTTAATCTTCAGAGTGTCTAACTAAGAGCCAATCATTCCTAAAATGTCTGTTTTAAAATTTTTCAAGAGGTTTCCCAATTCAATTCTAGTAACTCCACCAGATGTGGGTACTTTGGTGTTTTTGTTGACAGGTTCTCTCACACTTTTTGCCGTTTTCCCCCTACTTCTCAAGTAAGTTCTACATAGTTCACTGAGTGCTTCAAAGTATTTTTGATAAATTTCTCCTGAAGCCATTAAGTTGAGAGTGTGAATGTACTCATCTGAAACCCCTTTTAAGAAAAGAGTCTTGATTGCTTCATTTTGGAGATCATTATATTTTGATTTTTGAAGAGTATATGTAAATCTTTCTAATAAATCTTCAAGGCTCTCTTCATCTTGTTGTTGCATTTTAAAAATATCATTTCGAGAATCCTTGGGTCTACAATAGTCTTTATACTTCTTTAAAAATTTTGCCTTCATATCTTCCCAAGATCTAATGTTGTACTCTCCTAAAATCATGAACCAACGTAATGCAAAATCTTTTAGGGTAGCAAGAAACAACTTTAGCTTATGTGGATCCTGGAGATAGTTATAACTCCTGCACAGGATATCAAACTCAAAAAGAAAGACATCTGGGTCTTCACTACTTTTCCCATAAAAGGTTGGTAGTGCCGAAGGTGGGATATTTTTCATATTGACATTCTAGACCAAATCCAAAATAGGAAACCCAAAGGTGGTTTCTGGTCTTAGCTCAGTCTCTACTTGTTCTTCTTCTTCATTTTCAACATGAATTCGTTCTCTTCTATCCAATTCTCTCCCTCTTTCTGCCATGTTAAAAGGATTACCAAAAATTGTATATGCAATCTGATCTTTCTTTGGTGAGGGTGTGTAATCCCACCTCTCTGGATTCTTTTTAACAGAATTACTATCTCCTATTGGTTCTTTTGAGGATCCTATTACCTTTGATTCAACAGTTGTAGTTGTTATTTGTGAAACTACAGTGTCAGGGTTCCTGAAAATAGCTTGCACTTCTTCTAGATTAACTGTGTCAACTGAGTTTGGATCACCAGGAATTTGAATTTGTTGGTATGTGGTGTTTCCTGGTTCTACGTTTTGTTCTATGGTTTCCTTAGCCAGAGTTCCAGTCTCAGTTTCTATTTCTTTTTGGGTGGAGGTTTCTTCTTTTTGTTGTTTTGAGTTTCCACTAAATCTACCCCTATGATCTCTATTTCTCATGAAAACATACTAGATAAAAGAAGACTAAGATTGAGTTTCAGAGGAACTTGTGATAACATATGTGTCGGTTCTCACCCTTCGTTTCACAGCTCCTCTTTCGTCAACCTGCTAACATACCACACCAAACCAAATACATTTTAAGAAAATAACCAAAACAATTATCTAACTTACCTTCTAAACAGCTCCCYGACAAYGGCGCCAAAAATGTCAGGCTRTTGTATTAAAGATTTTTAATTACCTGAAAACACTAAATTGTCAAACCAGGGTAAGTGAACTTAGAGCTGCTACACTATATGTGCTGGTAAGATTCTAATTCCTACCTAAAGGTTATTCTGAGAAGAAAGCACAAACTTACTCTTAGAAACTGAATCCTAATGATTATCTTAAAACTAATCATATCTTGTYTAATTAATCAAATAGAAATAGTTCTGAGTTAAGTAAAGGAATTTCCATTYCTTAATCTAAAGAAATCACCCAAGACTATTTACCATTATCTTAAACATCTAATCATCAACATATCTATCTGAACCATAAAAGAGAGAACATTTTAAAACAACCTCTTATTTAATCTAAGTATCAAGCAGTTCTAAATCTAACAAAGATGAAACTAACAAATGTCCTATTTTACCCTACAAGTACTGGAAGCTTCCTTTACTCAGACCATAAGATATCTATCCTAACAAAACATAGTAAGTATAAACTCAAATTATCTTTAATTCATGATCAAACTAGCAACTGGAAAACAGAGCAACTTTAGACTAATCTAGGAAAAAGATTAATTGGTACTCGGTTCATCCCTCAAATTCTATAATGGTAAATAACTCATTCCAACATTCAACGATCTATAAGATAATATCAAGCTGAGACTGAACTAAAATGAAAGAATGACCAAGTCAGAATTTAGTAGAGTAACTTCAAATGGAAAACTAACTCACATGCACATTCTAGAGCTAAAAATAAACTAACTATATTGTGGAAAAGAGGCAGCAAATTGAACCTGTTGGTGGGCCCAACCAAGAGGTGCAATCGCGCTAAAATGAAACCAGAGCTACTCAGATTATTTCATGCATAATCGTTTCATACCTCACGCTCCATAACTCATAAACAAACTCAAATCATTTAATAGAGAATGACATAACACATAGCAAATTGTATTATCAAAAGTCGCATCACATAACATATCATAACCAACGTTTCTTGAGAGCGATCTCAGTTTATATAGATCCTCGCAAAATAGTCTTGAACATAGGTGCATTAATCTAAGCGAATCTTAGATCTGAAAATGACTCATAGTCAGTTAAAACTAATTTCACAGCTTCATGACACGCAGTGTCAAGAAGCGTGGATCATAAAGCATCATAAGAAAATAGTTCTACAATTTCGCTCTAAGTCATCATATTGAGTTATGACTCAATCAATCATATGAATTAGACTGTCAATCCAATTTGGCCATGTCGTGCAAGTCTTTGACATCTCCACTAACTGCGAGCCGGTACCTGGTACTGATAAGTCTATTTCAAGGGAACAAGTACCTAACTCATGTCACGTTAGTATCAATATTAATTTAAAATATCAAAATACATTAAAAATAACTTGAATCATAGGAATACCTTGAATAGCTCCATTTAGGGAAAAAGGGTGTCAAATGTGTCATGGTAAGGCCATAAGGAAATGATACTAGATATGAAAATGGGGGTATATCTAACATGATATAGGAAAAAATATGGTCAAAATTGGAGACTAAAATATTCCAAAAGGTGAGAATGTATATGGATAAGGATTAGCTGACCCTTGTTGTGGTATTGATTTCTTAACTCTTTTTACAAAGAATCAGTGAAAGATTCTAGTAGGATAAATGTCGTATTATCTATTATGATGCGTTAACCAACCCTTATAGCAGTAACAAGATGGGATTATTGATAACTAGAATAGGTAGAGCATAAAGATAATTGATGTAAATTGATTCAAAGAGTGATGTGATAATGCATATGAATGAGGTTCATCAAACCCTTCAACTAGTTTCATTTTGTTAATGTTGTTGAAAAAAGGTAGCTTGAGTCATCTACTAGTTTTATTTTATTAATACTTTTGGAAAAGGGTTGATCAATTGTTCTATTGAGAGACCTAAGAATAACAATGCAAACAAAATTCCTATGGGGTCTGTTCTTCCTTGAGATATTTCAGGATGTTTATGGAACTATGATAAGGCACCTCATGGGCTAAGGATCACGTTGAGCCTTGAAGCCATGCTTGTGTATAAAATACTATGGGAATTTCTTGGATCTCTCTCTCTCTCTCGAACCTCAAACAATTTCAGAATAGATGACTAAAAACCTCAACCTCAAGAGGAATGTTTCCATGTGCATTCAAACATTCAAAATTTCAAAGAGATGGATGGATGAATTTTGAGACAAACATTTCAACATGAAAGGTATTTCTAAGAATAAATCTTATAGTCTTTAATAGAAAGGAAACATGTTGAGCAATTAAGAATTCAACAGTTACAACAAAAATACATCAAGCTCTATTGAAGCATATGCATTAATACTACCTTTTAAAACTTCATACATTCAAACCTAAGGGGGAACCCTCTACATACATCCAAATATATCAAGCATGATCTGATATCTTTTCATTGAGTGACTTATAAATAATTGCATTAAATGAGCATAAATTAAAGTGCACCATTAAAGAAGGAAAGGCTAAAAAATGAAGAGACATAAGTATCAAATATGAACACAAAAAATTGATAACGGAGTTTGTCCCTGGTGGACTATGTCTCCGGGTCCTGCTCTCAAATGGGTAGGCTTTTCATTAACTCAGCAAAAGAATTTGGAAAAATACATAAGTATACCTCATTTTGAAATCAATATGCAGAAATAATACTTAGATCATAAAACATACAACACCACTGAATTCATGGCATTGAATTACCCAAAAATGGTTGTTACCATGCCTCGATCTGACTCTGGCACTCCCAGGCCCAAGAAGAAATTTGTCTCGGTTTTTGTGCCCCTGTAACCTGCAATAAATGCATTCACTTGCCTCGAATTACGTTCCCATGGTCGTACCACACCCGCGCCTCCCCGGACCTATGGGTGGATGCTTTTCTCAAAAAAAAAATCTCAGGTGTTATTCACAACATGGGTCGTTGGCCCGTTGGTTTGGGCGTGAATGTTAAGGCGTAGTGGAGGGAGGAGGTCCCAGGGTCAAACCTACGGGCCTCCCCTTTTTGACTTTGTTTGTTGTAACTATATATATAGTTGTTAGCCTCTTTCTCATATACAATCATTAAGTCTAAGTATACCACCTTTAATATTTTACATACTAGGATATAATTGTTATCCTAAGTGTGTTTCTAGATTCCTATACTTCCTCATTTGACCTTATCTCCTGATGAGGTGTCGATGTGAGAACAATTGAGGTGGTTTCATTATTTTATTATATATTTGTATCATTAAGATGAATATAATGTTGAGAATTAAGGCTTGAGGCCTTTTCCGCCAATCTTCTTGTCTTAATATTCTTATGCTTAATTTCTTCAATTGGTATCAGAGCCTTCTATAGTTCTTAGGGCCTGGTAATTCCATGATAGTTTTTCCATGGAAAATCTGATTTTAGAACAATGGTGATTGAAATGGTGAAGAGGAGATTCTAATTTCCAAACTATCTTCACGCAGTAGATCTAATTTGCAGCGGATCGCTATTACTGGTTAATCGCTGGAGGATATCTCTTTTGGTACACCTATTCACTGACTGGTACACCCAAATTACTTCACTAGTTCGCTGGCATTCCTCTCAGCCTCTGGCTGAGCGATCTTTCTGACGTTCTCCAGTTTCATCTCCATGCTACTGTGAATTGACATATTTCGGATCGAGCAAGACGTTGGTCGACTTGTTGGTTTGTCCTTGGTTATATATTGTGGAACGATCTATAGAGAAAGGTCTGTAGTGTTACCAAATTTGCACGTAGCTTTGGCGTATTAACAAATCTGGTCTTATCATGGCATGTGGAAGGGCGTGATAACAATCCTGAGAAGGACCTGATCTATGGGAGTTCCTTTGGGGTTGCTGAGCAAGTGGTTAATTATTATCCTAGTATCTATTCAAGATTATAGATTAGATAAAAGTGTATATGCTTGAAGATCTGTAGATCTAAAAACAAAAATTGTGATCTCAAGAAAGTTTCCAACAAAAACGGATCTATAGACACAAAAACGTTGCCAGATCAAAAACATTGCGTAAGGTGTTGTGAGGTAGCCGCGTAAGGTGCTGGAGCTCGTCCCTTCATTAGGTGTACACCAGTCAATGCTAAGGTGCCAATCAATCATTTAAGACTGTACCTCTTTCTGATACATGGTTTCCATCGATAGATCTAATCATTTAATGCTCCTATATTTGTGAAGCTAGTATCATTATTGCTATTTTGCATTGAATATACAATAAATTCCATGTGGAAATCTATTTTTTTATGAAGGACATGTGTGATGTAGAAGGCTTTCTGTGTATGATCATGTCATTTAGAAAATTGTAGGATAGGAACTCTTCTCGCTCTCCAATGATCTCAAAGATCTTCTCATCAACAATTTTCTTAACAAACATTCCTTCACTCGACGTGGTTATGACAAGATGTTATAGATTGCAGTCTTTGGTGGTACATAATCGCATAGATCTCCCATGATTTCCAGATCTCCAGCAGGCAACACACGATTTTTAACAAGTAATCGATTAAGCTATTCTTGTTTTTCGCACCAATTTGGCAGTGATCCAATCCAACGATATTTTTATCTAATCAAATCTAGTGATCCAGATCCACTTTGCAACATTTTTGCAGCCTGCCCAAGATATTATGCGCTAAGATCTCCACATGCCTCTAATGGTTGTGTGCATCAATGTGTACATTTTAAAATATTATATGCCAAAACTTAAATCAAACTTTTATTGGCATTGTGAATTATAAGGAAAAGACAAAGTGTTAAAGTTTTTTTTTTAAATGTACATTTCAAGGGGGCAACTAGAAGATCATTGTATCAAGAATAATAAAAGTTCAATTTTTGTGGTGTTGAAGTGTCCTAGATCCGCCTGAAATTGAATAAGGGGATCTTAGATACACTTTGTGTTGTGTGCGATAGATTATTCTTAATGTTGCTCTTTTGTGTCTAGTTTTGGCACTTAAAATATAATTGTATAAAGAAATCATACACACACTAAAGTACAATGCAATTTAATGCAATTCGAGCACATGTGAGCATTGCGAGTGAAGCACATACATTCAAGAACAATCAAAGATCTCAATTAAGAAGCAACGAAGATATCAAATTGGCAATCACATCAACATTGGACACATCAAGTTTATAATCAAGGACTCAAAGAATCATCAATTTGAAGATCAATTTAACTTTAAAATCAACATTCATTGTAAACTTGCAATAGTTTTCTTTGTAAGTGTGAAATCAAAATCAAGTTGAATTGCAGTGTAATTTTCAGGTGCATTCTCGGCTGAGCCCAACACCAAAGAGTCATTATAATTTTTAGTCGTAATTAACAAGGTTGATTAGTTTAACTCAAATCATTGTATACATCACAAGTTTGGATGCATTTTCGGTGGTAGCCGACATCCTCAACTTGTTGAAAATTTCAAGCAAGCCAGTTCGAGTGACGCAATTTCAAGCGAGCGTGAAATTTTAAAGAAGAGTTCAAGCGAGCTAGTTCAAGCAAGCATGAGTGAAAGAATAATGGGTAAAGGAGGAAAGCGTTTACAGAACGCCTCTCAAGAAATCAAAGAGTTGCAAGAGTCCAACCATGAATTACAAGATCAAATTGATATGCAAGATAAATTGATTAAAACACTTGAGATGAAGTTAATTCAAAACCAAAACATAATTGATCACATGGTTGATACAATGCAGTCAATAAATGATCTTCGAGATGAAATTGAAATGAAGAATCAATTGATTGATGCACTTCAGATAAAGTTGAGTGAAAATCAAAATCAAATTGATGACATGATTGATGCAACATCTGAAGAAACTCAAAAAGTTAATGCAAGTTGTGACACAGAGGATCTAAGAGAGAGTTTGAAGCAAGTTGTGACACAGAGGATCTAATAGAGAAGATTGATGCAACATGTGCTACAGAGGAGTTTATCCAAATGGTTGATGCAGAATGTGATACAAATGAGTTCATACAAAAGGTTGATGCATTTTGTGACACACAAGGCCTTATCCAATTAGTTGATATAAAAGAAACAGAAGATATGGAATCTTTCAAAGATGAATTCCAAAAAGAAGCACAGAATAATAACAGCAACAACAACAAATGTGAAGAAATAAAAGAATACAGTCAAAATCATCTTTCCAAGAAATTTGTTAGACCTTGGGAAGAATTATGCTACAATTGGAATCATCATGGCTTAGGATATTAAAATCAAAATAGTTTTCATATTCCAAATTACTCCAAACCAATTTTTCTTGTGAGTGTTGGATTTCCTCAAGAAAAATCAATATTAAATGTCAAAAATCAGAATGATAAGTGCCAACATTGTAATCGAGTTGGTCACATGGAGAATCAGTGTTTTGATCTCCATCCTTGTCATAATTGTGGCAAGTCAAATCATGCATCAGATAAATGTTCCAAGAGGAACAAACCTACAAGACTGAAGATTCACTATGAGTCTATTGATCCTTGGCAATGGTCATTAACTGCCAAGCAATTATATAAGTCTTACCGAAGAATACAATCTCGAGTAAAGATGTGTTTTGAATAAAATAGTGAAATATGTATATAACTCCAAAGTGGTCCCCTTATGGCATAGCTTTCGAGAATGGCCCTCACGAGATGAGATAACATGTGGTTAATTCCATATGCCCACTTTGAGTTGTACACAAAAAATGGAGTAAAAATGAAACCCTCATGCACCTTAAGGGGGGGAGTTCAAAAATCCAGGGAAGATGGTTAGTGAAACCACTTGTGGTATCTCCTTTCAGCTGAAAAAGGGGGGAAATTGATAATGGAATTGAAGGTGGTTGTCAGACAGAAAGTTTTGACAACAACATACAACAAATATGCCAAATGGGTATCAAATTTGCTAGATGGGCAACTGCAGTCTGTAGAATGGTAGAATTTGGTAGCATGATGGTTCAATATTGAATCATACACAGGGATGTTGATTTTGAGAGCAATGATATGGACATTTGGTTCACCTAGATGATCATTGGACCTAGCAGAGAACAGATGGATCCTATTGCATTGCAACTTGGCATTGATTGAGTTGTCAGGCATTTTCAGGGATGTGGCAGACTTGCAGCTGATTCACTTCTCTTTGTTCGCTCTCATCATATTGGAGTTCACATCAGTGAACAAATTTGTTGGCATTCTGGCTCATATGATTACACAGTGAGGTTTTCCAAACTTCTTAGCATCTAATTTGGCGGTTTTTCAGGTAGTTCTTCATTGCGACTCAGCTCAAGAGTTTCAGCATGAAGACATGGAGATGTACCAGTTTATGCACCTTATTTGCTGGTATTATTGCTCAGACTTATGATTGAGGGGGGGAATGTTATCCTCTTTCTCATATACAATCATTAAGTCTAAGTATACCACCTTTAATATTTTACATACTAGGATATAGTTGTTATCCTAAGTGTGTTTCTAGATTCCTATACTTCCTCATTTGACCTTATCTCCTGATGAGGTGTCGATGTGAGAACAATTGAGGTGGTTTCATTATTTTATTATATATTTGTATCATTAAGATGAATATAATGTTGAGAATTAAGGCTTGAGGTCTTTTCCACCAATCTTCTTGTCTTAATATTCTTATGCTTAATTTCTTCAATAGCAATGTAGTTTTGCCAACTTTGGTGATGGATCTATCCAATTCTCTAATGATTAGTACATGGTCGGATTTGGCATGGTCCACCAGATTCGACAGACCCTCCAAACCATGTTTTTTTCCAAATTTTGGATATGGGTTGTCATTGGGTATTTTCCCACTGCCACGTGGTAGCCCCTAATTGATCCACGTGGCATGCTCCCATTCGGCCACGTCAGCTACTGCTCTATCATCCTACCATGTCAGCACCATGTCATCATATGGATTCCATGTCACTTCCAACTTGCCATGCCATGTCATTGTATGTACCATATGGACTGCCATGTGGAAAAATCCTATTGGTCCACAGATTGGTCCAAAAGTGCCAAATCTGGATGACACGTGGGATCCTTTGGTGTTGCCATGTCACCATGATGACATCATGTTGATGTTAGCATGACATGTGTCACCTCCTACTCCTTCCATGTGTGTTGTACAAATGTTGACGTCAGCAATACAAATGTTGACTCATCCCTGTTGATTGGGCTAGGTTGACCAAACTTTGACTGTGAATATCTTTCGACCTGTAACTTCGTTCGACAAGACATTTGCGCTGTTAGAAATATTGTGACGCACTCTTCGCGATAATGCCATTTTCACTGAGTTTTGAGAACTTTAAAATTTTTCCCTTTTTCTATCTACTGAGGCCATTTTGAGCATCTTGAGTTGCCTCTACAAGTTCTGAGTTGTTCTTAGCCTTCTCTGGATCCTTTTTGGATCACGCCTTTCCACTGAGATATTTTTGGACCACCAAAAGATTTCATCAATCAACATATAAGTGAGGGAAGAGTCCCCTCACTTTGTCCTTTTCCTTGCTTGGATGTGTTCCCTTTAAGCCTACTCGAAGATAATCAACATCACCCATGCGTGAAGTCCTGGTCCTTATGTCTAGGATGGAATCTTCCTTTAACTCATCTAAGTACTCAGGATAAAATTCATCGACTAAAGGTATTGAAACTTCCTCATCCCGATCCATGATCATGGGAGGCTCAAAAAGTTTCAAGTTCTCTATGTTCACAACTAAGTAAATCTGCATATAAGGTGGAAGATCAAGACCAAAAGCATTGGTACCACTTTTATCCAAGATAATGAAGGGTCCATAAAGAATGGGATTGAGTTTCTTTCCTTCACCCTTCAATCTCTCCTTGTTGATGTGAAGCCATACTCAGTCTCCAATATGGAACTAATGATCAACCTTGTTCTTGTCATGTCGAGATTCATACTGTGCTTGACTTTTCTCCAACTTTTACCCGACTGCCTGTTGCACCTGCTGGATCCTTTGGATGAATTTGCAGGCTCTGTTCTCTGTTTTTTATTCATTTGCATCGATATCTCTCCCATACATCAAGTCCAAAGGAACCTTAGGTATGTAACCAAAACATGTCTCAAAAGGCGAACATTGAGTGGAGGAATGTAAGGCTCGGTTGTAAGCATGTTGTACATAGGGTATATTTTCATCCCATAACTTGGGATGCTTGTTGTAGTAGCCTCAAAGAAAAAGTACCATTATTTGGTTTACCACTTTTGTCTGTCTATCGATTTGTGGATGGAAAAAAATTCTCCTCTTCAATTTGGTGTCCATCATTCTCCATAAGCTTGTCCAAAAGTCCCCAAGGAATTGGGTATCTCGATCTGAGATAATGCATGTGGGTAACCCAAAGTGAACCCAAACATACTGAAAGAAGAGATTAGCAATCTACTCAGCAGTGATCTGATTTTTACATGGCATCAAGATACACATATTGTTGAACCTATCCACTACAACATAAAAATAGTCATGACCCCCTTTTGACATCGGTAAACCCCCTACAAAATCCATGGAGATACTTTCCCATGGATGGGATGGAACATGAAGTGGTGAGTATAGCCCTAGTTTTCTATTAGTGGGCTTACAAGTAGAACACATCACACACCCCTTTACATATTTAGTTACAAGTGCTTTCATTTGAGGCCAGTAACAAAACCTATGCAAATGAGTCATAGTTTTTCCTACCCCAAAATGCCTAGAAACAAGAAAGTGTGAGCTTCTCGTATTACATGGACTCGTTCACTTGTAGGAATACATAGCTTTCTAAGATGGTAGAGTAGTTTTTCCTGCAGACCATAGTTCTCTACCTATGCACCATGGGTTAGCTTCTCATATACTTATTTAAAATATTCATCAATGACATATTTTTCCACATATCTATCATGAGATAAAGAAGTATTCTTCAAAATAATAGAAGCAACAATAGGAGGTCTAGAAAGCATATCATCTACCTTGTTACTTGTACCCTTTTTTTACTTGATTACCAAATGAAATTGTTGTAGAAAACCCATCCATTTGTAATGTCTAGATTGTTGCAGTTTGGTCTGTTCTTGGAGATACTGTAAGGGTTGGTGATATGTATGTATAATTGTTTCCTTCCCTAACAAGTAGTGCTTCCATTTATTTATGCTTTGAACTAATGCATACAACTCTTTATCATATGTAGGATAATTAACAACAACTTGGTTAAAAGTTTCATAGTGGTAACAGATGGGCTTACGATATTGCATCAATACTGCACCCATGGCGTATATGTTGGCATCTGTCTCGATCTCAAAAGGTTGTTGAAGATTCGACAGTGATAATACTGGTGCGGTACTGATCTTCTCCTTCAAAGTGTCAAAATATTTTTGTTGCTTTTATTCCCACTAAAAAGTGTTCTTCACACTGGTTAAGGCATGCAAAGGATCTGCTATGAAGGAATAGTTTGAAATGAGCATCCTCCAATACTGGATTTCACCTAAGAAGCTTTGGATCTTGGTTACACTTTTTGGCTCAAGACAATTTACAGTTACATCAATTTTGGAAGGATCAATTTTTAATTGTCCTCCTCCTACAATATGACCTAAGTATACAAGTGTAGTCTTGCCAAATTCACATTTAGACAATTTTACATACAACTTTCCCCTTTGAAAAGTATCCAATACTTGCTTTACATGCCTCACATGTTCATCCCAAGTCCCACTAAAAATAAGAATGTCGTCTAAATATACAATCACAATGTCATCTAGGAAAGGCATGAATACATCATTCATCACACGCATGAAAGTTGTCTGAGCATTACAAATCCCAAATGACATAAATAACCACTCAAACAATACTTGTTTTCTTTTAAAGAAAGTATTCCATGCATCCTGTTCTGTGACCTTGATTTGATGGTATCCAGTGCATAAATCCAACTTAGTGAAATAAACAACATTCTTTAACTGATCAAGTAAATCATCTATATGAGGAAGAGGGTATTGATTTTTCACCGTGATTTTATTTAAGGCCTGGTAATCGACACACATTCACCATGTGTCATATTTCTTTGGCACCATAATGATTGAACAACATATATTGTTGGCTCATTGGTTTGGGCGTGAGTCTTAAGGCTTAGTGGAGGTAGGAGGTCTCAGGGTCAAACCCACGAGCCTCCCCCTTTGGCTTTGTTTGTTGTAACTATATATATATACACCAATGTAGTTCTGTCAACTTTGGAAGTGGCTCTATCCAATGCTCTAACGATTAGTATTAGTATGTGGTCGAATTTGGCGCGGTCCGCTAGATTTGGAGGACCCGCCAAACCATTTTTTTTCCAAATTTTGGATACGAGATGTCATTGGGCATTTTCCCACTACCACGTGGCAACCCTTGATTGGGCCACGTGGTAGCCTCCCATTTGTCCACGTTAGCCACACTCAGTCAGCCTACCATATCAGTGCCATGTCATCATATGGACACAACGTCACTTCCAACTCGCCATGCCACGTCACTGTACAGATCATACAGACTACCATGTGGAAAAATCGTATTGGTCCACCGATTGTTCCATAAGTGCCAAATCTGGGTGACATGTGGTAGCCTCTAGTGCTGCCACATCACCATGATGACATCAACATGACATGTGTCACCTCCTGCTCCTTCCATGTGTGTTGTATGGATGTTGACGTCATCCGTACGGATGCTGACATCAACAATATGGATGTTGACTCATCCCTGTTGATTGGGCTAGGTTGACCAAACTTTGACCACAGATATCTTTCGATCCGTAATTCCGTTTGACGCATTGTTTGCACCGTTAGAAAGATTGCGATGCGATATTTGCTACAATTTCATTTTCACTGAGTTTTGAGAAATTTGATTTTTTTCCCTTTCTTTGTCTGTTGAGGCCATTCTGAGCATCCTGAGTTACCTCTACAAGTTCTAAGTTGTTCTTATCCTTCTCTGGATCCTTTTTGGATCAAAGAAATATGGCGAGAAATGGTCATATAAAATGAAATCAATTCAATGCCATGATAAACATCACATAGTAACACTGAATGTGGTTTTAATCTACTTATTTGATCTTTTATTATTGAGATTTGATACAATCAACCAAAATTTGAGAAGATGAATTTACTAGAAGACAAATACAATGGAAGAATATGAATACGGGGTTTACATACTAAATAAACCATGGTGTATGAATCTCTTGAGGCATACTGCCTTCATCATAGGTCTGTGCTTGAGGTCTTTGATCTCACAAATTTGAGTATAATAAACTCGTTAATTCCCAAAGTGCAAACCCTTCAAAAGAGCACCTTATTCCTCTTTAATATCCTCGTTCTCTATCCAAAAAACTTCTTGAAACTGCTTTACTACTTCTATATTATTTAAAACCACCTCTTGTTTGGGAGGGGGGCCACCATGGTAAAAAATGTTTTACATAGTCTTTTACTTCTTTTACCTTTATTACCAGGCATGTCATGTGCCACTTGATTCTCCCTACATTGCCAAAGGGATCTTGGCATATTGACACATGCGATGCCAAGACTTGTGCATAGGGTATTCAATCTAATTCATGTTTCTTACCATCTCATTCATATTGGTGTATCTTTCATATGATGGCTAGGGTAGGTTATTAAAAATCCCTTTTAGACTATGTAAAATCTCAAAATCTCCAACCAACATCTCTAGGACATCCTGTCCTAGAAAAACTCCTTGCAACTTATCAAACCCGTTGTCATTATTCCCATTGTTCTCCAACAACTATTGATACTTATTTTGGGGGAGTTTGTCTCCATTCCCATCCTAGGGAGGTGGCAACCCAATTTTGAGGACATCACTGAAAATTATTTTGAAAGAGGATACTTCCCCTATCATTTCATGAAACATGTTTTCAACATTTTGCATGAGCCTTCTCTTAGCAAGAACCTTTTTAGCATCATTTATGATGTTGGTTCTAACATTAACATTTAGGTCCTTGAGAAGCTGATTATTCTCGTTGTTCAGGAAATTTATAATGTCATTAAGCAAATATGTTTTGTTTTCTAGCCCATTGGTTGTTCTGGTTATGTCCTTCTTGGCTGAGGTGAGTAGCTCCAGGTCATCCCCTATTAGGGAGAAATGGGACTTGAGTTGATGAGGATGTTAGGATGGGAGTTCCACTTCCTAGGATCTACTTGAACTTTTCCCAAGACTCTAGGTTGGTAATTTTTTATATCAACACATTTGGTTGATGTTTGTATGTTGGCTTCCTTGCAGAAATGACACCATGGGGGTCATATAACCATCCTTCCTATTTTCAAAAATAAAATTGTTTCAACATCTCTTCCACTACATCAAAAGTTGTTCTTTGTTGAACCAAAAAAGGGACAATCTCTCGTGGCAGTGGGAAGACAATGACCTTTATATGTTGGGAAAATAAGAAGTTATGAACCATCAATCTATGTTTGACATATTCCAAGGCTAGCGCTCCTGGTGTTAAGAAACTAGGTATTCTGAATGGTTCATGTTCAAAACCATACAATCTAATGATAGTGTGGTCCTCTACTAGGTACCAATATCTGATCCTATCATCTTTGCTCAATTGCAGAGTGTGCATCATTTTTGGGATGACTTTGGGAAGTGGAGTGTCATGTATTAGGGTATATATGGTCCTCATGTATTTATTTACATAGAGGTTGAAACCTCTATTTTGTTCTTTCCTCCTCATCTTCTGAGTCCATTCATTGACTGGCTTTAGGCTCCTAGTCTCATCTCTGATCTTGATTCCCCAAGCCTCAAAGTGGGGGTGGTTTTGGGAAAGGATATACTAGGTAGGATTGGTATCGAAAGGATCTGGTGCTATGGAAATTCTCTAGTTGATCTTGCATGCACTCCTCCAAGAGTTGGAAGTAAATTAGATTCATGGTCCACATGGATAATTTTAAGGATGGAAATTTATCTCAAAATGTAGAAACCTTGGAGAATCTTACTAGTCCTTAATATGAAAAATATAAAATGTTTGGCGATATTTTTGTAAAATATTCAAATTTCTAAGGATTTTATATAGTTTATATAAAATTTGGGCTATTTCCAAGGTAAAAAAAAATTATTCTATAAAATTTGGGCAAATCATTTTTAGAAAAAATGAAAATTAGCTAATCTTTTTTGGGAAAAAGCATGGAAAATTATCCCATGGGAGAAATTTAGCCCCTAAAATTTTCCATGAAACCAAGGACGCTTAGGCTACAACCAAAACAACAAAAGAAAAAAATCCAAGGAAAATAAAAATAAAAATACCTCGACCTAACCCAACCCCAGTTGATCTAATGTGGGAAGCATCACTAGTGATACCAACTCCAATATCCAATTGATCTAATGTGGGAAGCATCACCAGTGATAACAACTCCAATATCCAATTGATCTAATGTGGGAAGCATCACCAGTGATACCAACTCCAATATCTTAGGAAGCCTTAGGCCAAACAACTAGAGCACAATAGTCAAAACCAATAAATCATTGGTAGCATTCAACTAAGCAGTTGACAAAGAAGCGAAACAAACAACCCATAGAGAAAGAACCGAATACACAACATGCAACATATAAGAAAAAAAAATAGCATACTCAATAGAAAACAAAACATGGGCCAACATAATAGTTAACTGGAAAACAACAGGTATGATTTAATCTGTAGTCGAACCAACACCACTCGAAGGAATATTCAGTCCTTGAAGAGCCAAGAGTCACACCATCAACTCATACTGCACCCTTGGCTCCCACTATACCACCAGTTGGTTTGTACGCATAGAAAACATCGGATACACTAGCCTCTCAATAGTAACCAACTCCAAAGTAAGACTAGAGGAAGACCTTGCAAAAATACTAAAGAAATTTTTGACTAGAGGAAGACCTTGCAAAAATACTAAAGTAATTTTTGACCCAGTGGGTGTTTCTGATAATCAAATCATGAGATCAGCAAGGAAAGCATGTCAAGGTGGAAGTAATATTTAAAACTTACAAAAAAAATCATCAATAGGAGAGAAAAAGAGAAGGCCACATGGCAGGAATGCCTTAGTCTAAGTGAAGAAAAACTACACATTGACATGCAATGATTGACATAGGACAAAATCCCCTCCATGAAGAAATTAGTTCATGAACTAGTCGACAGAAACCTTTGATTGCAAGAAGAAAATAAGATATTAAAAATCGACCAAAAATGAGCAATCCTACAAATTGAATATGGGGAATTTAAGGAAAATATTGAAAAAATGAGTGCATGGGAATCAACAATGAATGTAGTCCTTGGAAACCAGCCTAAGTATTTTGTGTCTACATGCAGTCATCTCAAGGTGCAACGATCATTGCTAGAAGAAATTACACACTAAATAACTAACACAACCAATCCATGCACCTGTGATGCTCTGACCAGGAAGATCGAATGTGAAAAATAGGTCAAGATGAAGCTACTCACATAGGAGAATCAATGGTTTTAGGATGGAAAAAATTCACAAGTCAAAGAAGGAACTACTTTCAAACATATTGCAAAAATGGTCAAACAAGTACGGAAAAATGAGAAACATTACAACCCAAATATGGAAGCAATGTAGGATGCCCCTATAAGAAAAAAACTAGACTATCGTTGGAATTCCAAGCATAATGTAGGATGCCCCTTTGGAATTCCAAGCACAATGCATGATCATAGAATTCAAAAGGTTACACCTCATATCCATAGAATTTTCTTCAACCAACCAAAGATCACACCAACAACATATCAACAAAGATGACATGTGTCCCCACCAAGGCCAAGATTTGATTTTTTTAGTCCAAGTCCTTTTGATTCACAACCTCCACCCCCTAAGACAATATTGTTAATGTCGTCATCACAAGAAGAGGAACCCGACTAGTCAGAAAAACTTCAAGAGGTGAGAAGATTGAGAGAAATTATGGAGGAAGTGATAGTGGACTAACCTAATCAACTAAACCACTAAATCATCAAGTGTATGAATCTCAATAGTGCGATAATGAATTGGAGTTGAGCATGTGAGAAACAACTAAGTGAAAGAGTGATGAGGTTTCCTGTTGATTATTAGAGGCACCCAATATTGAGGAATATGGTCCCAAGGTACATTATACTCTAATCCAAACCCCTAGAATATAGGTGTTGAAGTCAATAGGGGAAGGCTTTCTAGAACCAAGGAACAAAGGATTCCTTCAGAACCACCATTAAATAGAAAGTAGAGGGAAACTGATAGAGAATAGCACCAAGGAATGACATGAAGGAAAAGAGAGATGGACTCAATAATTTCCCTTTTTAGAGCATAAAGGAAAGGATGACCTAGAAACAACTGAAGGAATTCCATAGGGAATGATCGATCACTGGGAAAGGGATTTTCAATGATAAATCGATAAACCAAGGGAACAACTAGAGATCAAAACTTGACAACACTTGATGGTTAAAACTCGTGGAGACAAAGGAAACTATAACAAGAATCAAAGAGGAACTAAACAGACTCCATGGGACAAAGGGTGACTCATCATGGATGCTATAAACAAGGGAAACAACGGGATGTTACCACAAACTAAATCTAGTGTTAAATAAGCACAAGTTCCTCCTAATATTTCCAAAGGGGTGCTAGGAGGATATGAAATATCATAGATATGAGGGTGTCATCAAAATATTGATCAAGTGTGTTGAGAGATATAGTTTCCAATAGAATCCCAAGATGGAAACCAAATGGGAAAATAATGGGAAACAAGGAGATGAATTCCCTAGTAAGTAACCAGATTGATGGAATTTTGAGGGTGAAAATTGTAAATGGAAGTGAACAAGGGTAGGGGCATGAATGGTAATATGCTTGGGGGTATGTGAATGGTGGTATAAAAAATAAAAATCATCACAATATGGATGAAGTGGAGGGCTTGTGATATGTGATAATCCAAAAAATACCAACCAATATAGTGGGAGTCAGGGGGGTAAGGCTATCAACATTGTTGGCCCTTGGTTATGGAAGGAAGTGAAGAACAAGGAAGAAAAGGTAAAAAGTGAACTTCGCGGGAGACACAATGACTATCACTGGGTCGAAGTAAGAAAAAGAGTAGAAAAGATGGAGCAAAGTTCTGAAAAGCATGTTGTTGGACGAGAGGATCAAGGATGACATGTAAGAAAGGAAGATGGATTGAGGACAACTCAGCAAGCAGAAAAATCCATCACTAGAACCACGCAAGAAGAAAGGAAAGATAGGCTGGCAAAGACTGGGAAAAGCGGGTCAAGTTGACTTAGGGTTTTAGACACCTAGGGTTTTGGTATTTAGGGTTTTGGCACCTAGGTTTTGACCTGAGGTTGTTAGTGAGGTATTGTAATGTATAAATAAAAGGTCAAGAGGACCTCGGTCGGGGGGGGGGGTACGAGTTGGTACGATATTATTGTTGATCTAGCCCTATTATTGTGTGAGAGATTATTATATTGTGAGAAAGAAGTGCTAAGAGAGAGAGATTTCAGATATTGTAAGATCTTCAGCTGTGTGCGAAGAGCAGTCCTGCAACTGGGTGCGCAGGAAGGGGAGAGAAAGAGGGAGAAGAGAGAATATCTGCTAGTTGAGAGCACAGACAAGAACTGTATGCTTTACCTTAATAAATCATAATCACAGTTCTATGGACGTATCCCTAGAGAGAGGGTGAACCACGTACATCTGTTGTTGTGTGTGTGATTGATGCTTTGATCTTTGTTGTTGTTATGTTTTTCTCTGCTTTATTGTATTAGACTAGATCTATAGTTGTGAAGGATAGATCTAGCTTGTTGAGTGATAGATGCATGTTGTGTTACTACTGTATTAGATCCGCTTGACATTCCCCTGGTTTTATACATCTCTATCCTGCAACCCCCTCATATATGCTTTGGGTGAGAAAGCATCTACTTCGTAGGTGCTGTCGAAAAGGCCAGTAGATTGGGCTTGTTGGTGTGCTCTTGGAGTGAACCTCAGGTCTGCCCCTATGCCAACAAATGGTTTCATTGCCGGGACATGAATCTTCGTGAGGGAATGTCAAGGTGGTTCCCATAAAAGACAAATATTCAAAAGTGGATAGAATATCAAGAGAGGGACTTCACTAAAGCCCAGAATAAGAACCCTAAGCTAAGTACTGAATATTGGCTACAAAGATACATCTTCACCGACATTCACGAGATATTCTTTGGAGGAATCCACCAGGATTTGTTTGAGTGGTTGGCTAGGTTAGTTGATACCCAGTTCGAGATCAGACCTAGATCCCCTATGGTGTGGACTCCAATGCTGATCCAGAAGGTCAAAAGAGTTGATAACGATGTATCCATAGAAATAGATCATTGGTTTGATAGTAGCATTGGAGGGTATATCACCAAGTTTGTTGTTGACAGAATAGAATCATATAGCCAAGCTGAGAGATACTTTTTCAAAGGACCCAGAGGAAATTTTTTTCACTTTCTGAAGCTGAGAATTAAGATGTTGTTGCTTGAAAAGAACATCTTGAAGATACAGTAGATCGGGTGGATTTGAAAAGGCTAATGTTCAAGAACTCGGACAACGAAAACGACACAGAAGCTAGACATACGCGCAGTGGAAGAGTATTTCGAGGGGTTCACCTTGAGAACCTATTTAAGAAAAACCACAGAGAAGAAGGTTTCTACAATGGAGAAGAGGTATATCTAATAGACAAAGAACATTCAGAACCTGTGGGGCTAGAGGAAGAAGCAGCTGAAGAACTTCGTCGAAACTAGCCAGAAACCTCAGGAACTGCGCAGACTATTTAAGTAAGTAATATCAATCCTCCTGTTATTTCAGAAATGCTAAGTAATTAGAACATTCCAAATCACCAGAGTCCACATAACACTATTACTAGCAGTTCAACATCCACTCAGATAGGAAACCTAGGCAACTTCATGGCAGATGAGATGAGGCTCCCTATCTTTAGAGGAGATGGACCTGAAGATCCTGATCAACACTGGTTCCTGTGTGAGGCTATGTGGAACATTAAAAATATTACTGACGAAGTTGTTAAAAGAAACCAGTTTAGCACTACACTGAGAGACCACGCGTTGAGCTGGTACATGAAGCTCGTCCAAGGACTTGCGCAGTCTAAGCCATTGAATGAGATAAAGAATGCGTTGATTGCAGAATTTAAGAAACCTAAGTTGGAGTCACAATGTATTACAAAACTGAAGGAGATCAAGCAGAAGTTAGTCGAACCTGTTTGGGAATTCGACCAAAGATTCAAGACCCTAACAAGAAGACTGAATTTTAAGATCCCAGATGAGAAAAACAAGGAATGGTTCATTGTTGCCCTGTTACCACATATCAAAGTTCCCTTGATGCAACATAATATTTCTTCGCAGGAAGAAGAATTGGAGATCGCCATGAAGCTTGAATCAGCCCCTATGGGAGAATCCAGTTCAGGTATGATCCATATCATGAGTCAATTAACTAGTTTGTCTCTACAGGTCGAAGACATGAAGAAAGATGAGGGAAAAGACAAAACGGAAGACATCTGGTGTGTCAGATGCAGATCAAAAGGTCATGACAAGGAACACTTCCCTCGATTCAATGAATACTTGGATTCTAGAACTCCGAGACCCTTAAATCAAGTCACATTACCCTGGTGCGAAGTATGCAGGAATTGACATCGCCCTGGTGAGTGTTACTATATGAAGAAATATGTTCAGACCCTTACAAACTTGTATTGCACATTCTGTAAATCAATAGGGCATGATGATAGAGATTGCAGATCTTACGATCTCATGCATGAAATATCAAGAGACATATACAAGATTCAAGGCGAATTATATCAAGAAGGAAACAATATGCAGTATAACTCCCTGGGAAGAGAAAATTTCAACCCTCATGGTGGATATAGAGGACGAGGATGAGGAGGAGGAATGGGCCGAGGCCAAGGGAAAATAATTTGTTATAACTGTGCGCAGCCAGGACATCTAGAAAGGGACTGTCAGAACCCTTGTACCACTTGCAGTTATTGTAACTCCTTTGAGCATGTCATTGGGGATTGTCCAGTATTGTTGGCTAAGCTCTAGGAGAAACGAGGACCTCAGCAGAACCCACAAATACAATTGATCAAAGAAGAACCCCGTGGAGTTGATCCTAGAGTCGTTGTTATTACTCGAGGAGGCGCTGCTATAGGACAGGATAAAGTGACCCAAGGGAAGATTGCAGAAGACTCAGGAATCAAAAAAGCTACAGAAAAAGACCTAGATCTTTGATGCGAAGAAAGAAAGGAAAATATTTGAAGAAGCAAGGCAAGAGTCCAAAGTAGATCAAGTCTCTTCATCAAAAACATGACCAAAAATAAAAGAATATGGAATACCTCAGGCATTCGATCAATTTGCTTTACCAGAAGAAGGAAAAGAGGTAATCAAACTCATGGAATTTCTATGCACTTGTGTTAAGTTAATTCAAGATAAAAGCGATGTACAAGAGTTGTAGAACTTAATCAGACAATATGATCTAGGAAGGATAGATCCCCTACTGAGCAAGGTTGTGCACCAAATCGGTAAGAAGAGAAGGAAAATTAAAGAATTACACTTAAATGCTCAAATAAGAGAGTATGATATAGACTATGTGGTCCTCGACTTAGGGTCGGAGGTCAATGTCATGATGAAGCAAACTTGGGCACTGATGGGAAAACATAAGCTGATATATTCCCCTATCAGGATTAGAATGGCTAATCAGCAAGCTATCAACCCATTTGGATGATTGGAGCATGTCCCTATGGACATCGATGGAGTTAGAACCTTTGCATATTTTGAGGTAATTGAAATTGTTGATGATAGCCGCCCTTACCCTGCATTGCTAGGAACTGATTGGGCCTTTGAAAATTCTAATATTGTTGATTTAAAGAAAAGGCGTATGACATTTGAAAGAGATGGACTTTAGTTCATTACACCCTTAGATCCAGATGAGGGTCAGCCATACACAGATCCCATCAGAGAAGAATACCACACACATGAATTGGAAAACATCTACAAACTGATAGCCATACAACATGATTACATCAACCCTACAACCGATGGGAATCTAAAATGGTGAAGTGACAGCACATGCTCATTAGATTCAGAAGAAGCGTTGGAGAATTGGTAGAACCAGATGTATGAAGTATCTACCAGAAGATGTTCTAGATTAACCAGAGAATTTCATTGGATCGACACAATAGTTAACAATTTACCCACATTTGACGGTCTGAACCCTTTAGAAACCTTCCTATCAGATTTTGAAACAAGTGTACCAACACAACATAGATTGTTGGCAATGGATGAGGCCCTAAAAGCCACACCATCAAGATGGTGGGGGACGCATAAAAGAAATATCATAGATTGGACACAATGTCGAACCTTGATGACAACATGGTTCTCAACACAAGAAGTAAGTTGTGAAGTAAGGTACACTAGTCGAAGTTGCCCAAAGGACCATGTACAAAGCTGCAAAGAGGCCTGGAGTGACATTCCTCGAGAACAATGGGTGCACAAATTCATTAACACGCTAGACACGATCCCTATCAAATAGTACCTTCAGGTGGAGCTGCGCCTCGTCACTGCAGATTGGGAAGGTATGATTCAGAATTTTGTCACCACCTTTTCATTTGAAAGTGAATATCCTTCAGTATACCAAGAATTTTAGACCATGAGACAGAAGGTATTCGAGGAGGCATCCAACCTCCCTATGGAACAAGAAGAGGATGAATGGACTGCGCCTCTCCAAAAATTGCAGAGCTGCTACAACATCAATGTCGATGATGACGATGATCTGAGGAAGGTAAACATCACTGAGACAGAAGGCCAAAGAGATGTGGAGGGACTAGAATTTTAGCTACCATTCATCGGTCAACCAATCAAGATAAAAAAGGTCAATATTGGAATAGAGGAGACACCAAAGATTGCCAATGTCAAACATTATTAGGATGTTGCTACCATTGACAAGATTACAGAATTGTTGCACGAATATCAGGACTTGTTTCCGAACAAGTTCACTAATATGAAGTGTATCAAAGGACCTATGGGAGATATGAGGATACCATTGAAACCAGGTGTGAATCCTATCAAGAAAAGACCCTACAAATTGAATCCAAAATACAAGGAAAAAGTGAAGATTGAGCTTGACAGAATGCTGGAAGCAGGGATTATTGAACCTGTCGAAGAATCAGAGTGGATCATCCCTATGGTGGTACAAGACAAGAAGACAAGAGAAATCGGGATATGTGTGGACCTCAGAAAGTTAAATGATGCATGTCTGCATGACCCTTTCCCTACACCCTTCACTGATGAAGTATTAGACAACGTGGGAGGCCAGGAGGTATATTCTTTTACAGATGGATTTTTAGGATACCATCAGATCTAGATTGCTGAGGAGGACTGTCACAAGACCATGTTTTCCATAGAATGGGGATCCTACCAATATACAGTGATTCCATTTGGACTGAAGAATTCCCCAACCATCTTTTCGAGGGTGGTGGTCGAAGCGTTCAAAGAATTTTTTCATAAATTTTTAGAAGCATATTTTGATGACTGGACTGTGTTTAGTTTGTTGAAAAATCATATCAAATGTCTAAGGATAATGTTGGATAAATGTAGGCAGTTTCAAATTGCTTTGAATTTGAATAAGTGCATATTCTTCTCACCATTTGGAGTGTTATTAGGCCATATTGTATGCAAGCAGGGCTTGCTAGTTGATCCATCTAAAATTGCAATTATAGTTGATCTGTCGCCTCCTACTTCAGTCAAACAAATGCGCACTATGCTAGGGCATACTGGCTATTACAGGAAATTCATTAAAGGCTATGCCCAAATCAAAACATTGATGGAGAAGCTGTTGAAGAAGGATTGTCAGTTTGCCTGGACAGACGAATGCCAGTAGAGCTTCGACATGTTGAAACAAAAGATGGTCACTACGCCCATTCTGGTTTTTCCAGATTGGAACAAGGAGTTTCATGTGCACGTTGATGCGTCTTCTACACCACTAGATTTTGCTAGAAGGAAGCTACCTACCAATGAAGATCAACTACACCACTACAGAAATACAAGGACTAGCCATGGTGCACGCGCTGCAGAAATTCCGTCACTACTTGTTGGGAGGACACTTTAAAATGTTTACAGATCACAATGCACTGAAATACCTAGTCAACAAGCCAGTGTTGGGGGGGCGGATATATAGATGGCTTCTGTTGTTTCAAGAATATGATTTTGAAATCATAGCTAAGCCAGGAAGAATGAACAAGGGCCCCGACCACCTGTCGAGGTTGGAACATGGAGAATAGCCCACTAGTTTGGAGGATACACTGTCGGATGCACAACTGCTCGCCATTAGAAATATTGATGACCACTTCGTAGACATTGTCCAGTTCCTGTCAATAGGAATGACACCTAATGAGTTTACAATTCCCTAGAAGAAACAACTAGTGGTGCGTGCTGCATACTTTTCACTAATAGCTGGTTAGTTATACAAGATGGGACCTGATGAGATACTAAGGAGATGCATTATGGAAATAGAGTTACCATGGATCCTCGCAGAATCTCATGAAGGCATCACAAGAGGACATTACGCAGGGAAAGCAACTACGCAAAAGGTTCTACGAGTTGGCCTTTGGTGGCCTAGCTTACACAGAGATGCTAAGGATTATGCTAGAGCTTGTGATGTGTGCCAGAGAGTTGGGAAACCATCTAGACGAGATGAAATGCCATTAGCACCATAGATGACCCTACAAGCATTTGAAAAACGGGCCATTGACTTCGTGGGACCCATAAACCCACCACGGAAGTGCACAAGATCCAGGTACATCATTACTGCGACATAATACTTAACCAGATGGGCCGAAGCTAGAGCAGTCAAGGACTATAGTGCAACTACAGTTGCGCGATTTATATTTGATGACATAATAACCAGGTTTGGATACCCCAAGATCCTTATGAGCGATCAAGGCACACACTCCATCAATAAGACAGTTGAATCCCTGACTGAAGAATTTGCAGTCCACCATCAGAAGAGTACACCTTACCATCCATAAGAAAATGGGACATTTGAATCATTCAACAAGATATTGGAGACAACCTTGACGAATATTTCCAGTGTGAATAGGGATGACTGGGTTCTAAAGGTTCCTACCATACTATGGGCCTATCGAACCACTTGCAAGAAATTGACAATGCAGACCCATTTCAAATTGGTTTATCACCTCGAGGTTGTTGTCTCGATGGAATACTTGGTACCAAGCTTAAGGATTGCTACATTTACAGACATGGAAGATACTGGCACGGTTCGTGAGAGGCTTTCACAACTGGTTGAACTGGAAGAAGACAAATTCATTGCAGGATTCCACCAGCAGGTTCAGAAGGAACGAGAGAAGGCATATCATGACAGGCACATAAAGAAGAAGGCACTTGATCAGAATCTGGACCAGGGGTCTAAAATTTGCTCAATTTTCAAAGTGCTCGAAATGCTACGAAAACGGTGCCATTGCATCCGTCTCATTCTCCTAATTCCGGCGGTATATTTACTTTCACAAACATAATCCGTATGGAGAAGTTATCGCGATCTGTTCGCCAAGGCAAACAGGGAAAAAAATTGATGCTGATTGGGCAGTCCGTATAGGACACGTGGTAGGTCCGTACAGGACACGTGGCGGCTCCAGGGCATGACACGTGTCATGCATATTTGGCACTTTCAATGTACGGTTGGACCAATTGGGAGGTGACACGTGTCACCACTAGGAGGGTGACACGTGGCACATGATGACGTCAGCATCCTGCGTGTCGACTGACGTGGCAGGCTGACGCAGCATGTGACTGGATCGTACAGTGAATACGTGGCAATCGCTGATTGTTTGACTTTGGTCGAGTTAGATTGTGACACGTGGCATTATTGTGGACGAATGAAAGGGTGCCACGTGGCACCATCTTGGGCTGCCACGTGGCACTCCAGAATTGGCATTTTGGTTGGTATTAAAAATTTTTGGAGGCCGCGGGGTTCGACCCCCGGACCTCCCCTCCGGTGAACGGTTTAACATAATCCGCCGACCGCTAGGCCACGTGTTGGCTTTTGAAAAGTTTTTGTGTTTAAAATTATTTGAATTCATATATGGTTGCAAACGGCGGGGGTTAGGGCTGGGGCTAAGCCCCAGCCCCCGGTCACACACCGTTCACAGGACCCTACCCTTCGGGGGTTTATGCGCGGTGGTGTATTAAATTTTGACCCTGGTTCTATATAACCCTGTTATAACATAGTGTGGGAGAGTAAACGACATACAAGCCCGGTCGTATGCATTAGTGCATATGACCACATGTTTTATGGAGCACGGACTTGGGTTTTGAAATATGGCGCGCAGTTTGGTGTTTATTTATAGCCCTCGGTTTTGGCAATCAAACATATGACCATATGTGTATACATAGCGCGGGGTTCCAAATTTTTACCCATGGTTCCATTTTAAACCACGTAACGCGCGCCGATTTGTGTGTTAAATAATCACCCGGGTCTATGTTATAAATGAGATGACCATTATACATTTTGGATTGCGCGGGTATTTTAACATTATAGCCGTGGTTGTATTTTACATGTGACCATTGGAATGGAGCGCGCGGATTTAATTTGGGATTTGGTTTTGATTCAAACACGTACCCGCCACTTGTCTTTTCAATATTAAACCTGGCAACGGTTAGCCCTTTTTGTGCGCGTTTAACGTGGCCACATGGCCCCATGCGCCCAACACCTCCGACTCGGGGGGCTTTATTCCCGTTAACTGTTTGACATATTGGCACCAATTGTGGGATGCGCGTGGGTGATGAGTTTTGGACGGGAAAACGCTTGGAGCTAGGTGGAGTCTTCCACAGGTGCGAAATGGCGAACAGGAGACAGCAAGCCTGAAGGGGAAAAATGGCAGAGGGCATAACTTTTTGAGTTTTTGGCCAAATCAGGTGCTGTAAAAGCCCAGCTAGGGGTTTTTGGACGTTCTGAGTCCATTGGTGATGTTTTCACAGACATTTGAAGACTCTTTATGCAGGTTTTTAACCATTGAAGCTTGAGGAAGCTCTAGGGAGCCTTAAAGCCCTCATTGTTTGAGGCATTGCTCAGATGAGCCCATGTCCATTTTCTGAGATTGAATAGTCATTTTTGACTGATTATTGTGCTCTGAACACATTGGGATAGGTTTCAGATCCATTGGAGGACTTCTACAGGTATTTTTTCTCCATTGAAGCTCAGGGAAGCTTGGAGGCCACATGTAGAAGAGGTCATTGTTGGATGAGACAAGATCCATTTGTAGAGTTTTAACAGTCATTTTTGGGGCTTTTATGTATTCTGAATCCAATGGTACAGTATATAAATCCATTGGAGTTGAGCAGCATATTTTAAAGAGCATTTGACAAACTAATCCCAAAGAGCCAAGTCCATTGAAGGAGGCTCAAGGAGATGTAGCCCAGAGAGGGGTGAACTCCTTTATCATTTTGGTATTGTTGTGATTTTGATGTGTTATTTGCTGCATTTTATACTGCTGTGTATTGGTTTATAACACATGAACTTTGCAAAGAAGAACCAAGAACTTAACACATAAACTATCTTGCATATTTTAACACATGAAGCAAGGTCCTGTTAAGATTAATTTTATTGAAGTAGGGGGTGCTTGCATAGAAAAACAAGTCAGCCTTCTATTTTCAGATCAACACTCAAGCAAGGTGATTTAGTACTGGTGTATGAAAATAAGTTTATAAGACACCTAGGGAAGTTCATAATGCATTGGCTTGGACCATATGAGATCACCTATATTACAGAAGGAGGAGTTGCGCAACTGAAAAAATTGAAGGGAGAATGGAAGGAAGGATTAGTGAATGGGAATCTGTTGAAGTTGTATTATGACAACCAATTGCCTCGCAGTTCTCAATAAAAACAACTGGAAAAGGGTCTAGGTACCAGGTGCAGTTGAAACTGGATACCAGACATAGAAAAGACAGTCTGCACAAGGAGGGAGAGGAGGCATAAAACAAAAACCAAGGCTGCCCTGCGCAATCCAAAGTCGAAGAAAAACAAAAGGATCAGATCCAAAGTGCCTCGGGACGAGTCACAGGTGAGTGTTTGGGGCCTGTTGGCCCTTGGTTATGGAAGGAAGTGAAGAAAAAGGAAGAAAAGGTAAAAAGTGAACTTCGCAAGAGACATAGCAACTGTCACTGGGTCGAAGTAAGCAAAAGAGCAAAAAAGATGGAGTGAAGTTCGGAAAAGAAAGTTGTTGGATGAGAGGATCAAGGATGACAGGTAAGAAAGGAATATGGATCGAGGACAGCTCACCAAGCAGAAAAAACCATCACTAGCACCACACAAGAAGAAAGGAAAGATAGGTTGGCGAAGCCCGAGAAAAGCGGGTCAAGTTGACCTAGGGTTTTAGACACCTAGGGTTTTGGTATTTAGGGTTTTGGCACCTAGGTTTTGGCCTAAGGATGTCGGTGATGTATTGTAATGTATAAATAAATGTCAAGAGAATCTGGGTCGGGGGGGCATGAGTTGGTACAAGTTGGTATGATATTATTGTTGATCTATCCATATTATTGTGTGAGAGATTATTGTATTATGAGAAAGAAGTGCTGAGAGAGAGATCCTTCAGATATTGTAAGATATTTTACTGTGTGCAAAGATTAGTCCTGCAGCTGGGTGCGCAGGAAGGGGAGAGAAAGAGGGAGAAGAGAGAAGATCTGCTAGTTGAGAGCGCAGACAAGAACTGTATGATTTACCTTATTAAATCATAAGCACAATTCTGTGGACGTAGCCCTAGAGAGAGGGTGAACCGCACACATCTGTTGTTGTGTGTGTGATTGATGCTTTTATCTCTGTCGTTGTTATGTTGTTCTCTTCTTTATTGTATTAGACCAGATCTATAGTTGTGAAGGATAGATTTAGCTTGTTGAATGATAGATGCATGTTGTGTTACTACTATATTAGATCCACTTGACATTCCCCTGGTTGTAGACATCTCTATCTTGCAACCCCCTCATAGTTGCTTCGGGTGAGACAACATCTGCTTCGTAGGTGCTGCCAAAAGGTCTAGTAGCTTGGGCTTGTTGGTGCACTCTTGGAGTGAACCTCAGGTCTGCCCCTATGCCAACAAACATCGTGAGAAGATATGGCTCAACTTTAGGATGTAGATTCATTGGACTCCCAATCCTAAGGAGGATTAAATGGAATGGGTACCAAAATGCAACAAGGGTTAGTAATCTAGGGAACCCATGAAGGGAAGGTTCTATCACTAGGTAGATTATATATGAAAAAGATGAGTGGGTTAATCCATCTAGCTGAGAAAGGGTGGTCCTATAAGAATTTCCAATGGGAATGAAAGGAAAATGCAATATATTGAGGGTAGTTATGTTATGCTAAATGCCAGATAAGAAGATATACATGGAGAGGACCACTTTCCATATAGAAACAAGGGATTCCATGGTGAATTCATGCACACCAATCAACTAATACCAAAGC
>JASDQU010587951.1:33981-46828 GCA_032191745.1 Picea mariana | reverse complement strand
TAAAACCAATGTATAAAAATTTGAATTGAAAAAGTTACCTACTTTAATGCTCCCAAGAAAAAAGAAAAAAAATATTCTAGATGAAGTATTAGAGAAAGAAAATCCAAGAATACCCTTTTAAAGGGTTTGAAAATAAAATTCCAATGATGTAGATGGCATGCCAAAGATCAAAGTTTGTATGAGTCTATAAGAGGCAAAGGAAAAATGAGGGTTTTTCTATAAAAAGGGATAAACCCCTAATTCCAAATTCACGTGTGCATGTTGCGTTTGGAGTGGAGGAGGAGGCCATAAATATTTTCGTTCTCATTATGGAAAAACTGACCATGGTAATTTTAGTTAGTGATTCTTAGGTAGGTGGCCTAAACCTCCTTATTATTTCCTATGGATCACTTTTTAAGATAGGTCCTAGTTAACTCTGAGGGGCCTGGGAAATGTTTTAGGGCCAACAAAGAAATTAGGGCCATTTTTTTAGGTTGGGAGCATAGAAATTCCCCTTAGTTACTGCACTGGTCCAACATGGAAAACATGGGTATTTTTTGCACTTTTTTTATTTGACTTTTTTTTGTTGAAAATTGCTTAAAAAAAGGTAATTGTAAGAGGGGAAAGGGATATGGAAATTAGATAATATTAACTTGGGACAAATTAGTGAATATTGCATATTTTTAGGTATAACTAGGTTCAAATTCTTGTGGAGAGAGAGGGAGTTCGAAGAGATCCATTCTGCATTCAGTGGGTACCAAGTGGTTTAAAGATATTTATCTCGACATGGGTTTCTCAAGTATATTGACAACCCATTGATGACCGAAGGGGAGGAGATCCTCTCCTATATCATATAGTACTCAAATGTTGACATAGGAGCCTTTGTGGTGCAAGGATAGATGATCAATATCGTCGTCAAGGATATCTACTTTTTGACAAGGATACCAATGATGGGAGCCCCTAGTGATACAAATCCAATGCTTCCTCGAGGGAGGAGGTTGCAGGATTTGGTACAGACCCATGGAAATAAAAATTTTAGTTCAAGGATAGTGCCATACAAATGATGGATATGGAATGCCTGGAGACGCAATCCAATGCTTCAGTGGTGGTCTACATTGTAGGGACCGATGCTCCACATAGGATATGTGGAGGATTGATCATTCTCATGGACAACATCCTCAATAGGACTTACTATGGGTGGGCTCAACATTTATTGATGGTGCTAAATAGTCAACTCACCTCCTGTTGTAGGACGTCAGGGGGTAACTATGCATTTGTGATAGTTTTGTGTACATTCTTCTTTGATAAAATACCCACACTTTGATCGCATGTATGTATCTTTGATGGGGGGTACTCTAGAGCTGAGGATGTGGTGATGGGAATAAATTTTGAGATGGAGGGGAGGTGGGGGTCTAGGGAATGTGGTTTGCAAAAAAATATTTGCACACTAGTATTATCTCCCCATTCATATTGAGCATTATCTGTATGAGGGGAGACCCAAAGTTACCCCTTCCACCTAGCCAAACGTGGAGACCATAAGGTATTTATATTGTGATTTTATTTAAATATGTAGAGTGGAATATTTCAATATGTGGTACTGATCATATACATGTGAGATATAGCATCAATGAGATTGGTTGGGAAAACCGATCACTTTATGTATGTGGAGCCAAATGAAACTAGGACATTAGGGCCTGGGCATAGGGTAGACAATGAGTAGACTATGTAAGAGATGAGACAATGACTAGAACGACTACTAACTAGATTATCTAAGTGAGAGTGGCATGAGCTAGATGATGCATATATAGTAGACTATGCAAGGACACCACCTAATTGTCACCTAATTCTACAAAGAGCAGTGATTTGTTGTTTGAGATATTTCCGCGGGGTGGGGGTACATATTTCCCATAGCTCATGCTCCTCCATTTAAGGGAGATGGAGGATATGAGTAGTTTAGTGGGCCTTAAGCCCCCATTTTTATTTTTATTTTTTATTTTATTTTTATTTTTATGTATGTAACATGATATGGGCATGCCATGGATGTTTAGAGTACAAGAATCCATGCAAAATTGTTATGAAGTCTTGACTTTTTATATATATAGATATACAAATATGCACTATGGATGTATTTTTTTATATGAAAATGTATAATGCAAATGTGGAATTCCAATATGTATGATTTTGTTTACAAATGCATGTTAGATTAGATATGAATGCAAAATGTTAACTTCTTATATTTGCATGTGTTAAATGCCAATCTAGAATGTTATTTGCAATGACATATGTTATTCCTCATATTATTCTTAACTAGGAAACAGTGTCAAGGCACCCTATGAAGACTTTGGGAATCTCCTCACTTTAAATTAATAGAAAACAATTTAATAATTGACAAGGCACTCTATGAAGACTTTGGGAATCTCCTCACTTTAAATTAATAGAAAACAATTTAATAATTGAAAGAGATATCCTCGTTGATAAATAATAATTCAAAAAGTAAAGCATTTTATATTAAATCAAATATTATTTTAAATATTTTTAATAATACAACATGCACAAACATTTTAATTTTCAAAGAGAACATTTATTTTGTTATAACAAACATCAAATGATAAATAGAAAAAAACAACACAACACTTTAACTTCAAGTATTGCTAAAATATTCACTAGATACAACTCATGAAAATATATTTACATCGAAAGGCGTATACCTATTGAAGATGGGCACAATTAATGATCTTTTAATCTTAAATTCGAATCTGATGGTTATGCGTTGAAGATGCTGGCATATTCTTAGTCGTCCTCCAAAATCAATGAATCAGATTTATTGTTGGTAACTTCTTTGCATTTATAAATGCATCCGTTAACCTATTTACTTTTTAACATTTACCTAATCATATTAAGAAATTACTGTAACATCATTTGATTGCCACATTTAAATGATTAACTTTTAGAATTCTTCATTCGTTTCATTTTCTACTTCGTTTTCATTCATTTTCAATTTTTTTTATGAACTGTAAATCTTTCGACATCTTTCGGCGTTCACCAGCCGAAAGTAACTCGCGGCTGTGCTAGTTAATAAACAACCGATAGTGAAAACTAAATAAAATAGATATAACTCAAAAAACTTCAATAAAAAACATTTAATCACCAAATAATATAGTATTAAATACTTAATGACAACTCATAAATACTTTAAGATTGACATTCACTTACCATATTTAAGTTAGAATTCAAGATGACAATGTATATTAAACTAAATAAAAGACATTTAATCACCAAATAATATAATATTAAATACTTATCATTACCATGACAATTCATAAATAACCAAATAGTATAGTATTAAATACTTATCATTACCATGACAACTCATAAATAACCAAATAGTATAGTATTAAATACTTATCATTACCATTACCATGACAACTCATAAATACTTAAGATTGACATTCACTCGCAATATTTAGATTAGAATTCAAGATAACAATGTATATTAAACTAAATGCAAATTGAATAAATGAGAGAAGAGAATACAATACAATAGAAAAAAGATCAAGCCTTTAACTCCCATGTAGACCATTCTTTGAGAAAATCAACCCATTATAAAAAAGAAAGAAACCACGATAAAACTGAAAAACATATAAATATGAACTTAAAAAAAATCCAAATAACTTTCAAACCAAACAATAAAATACAGACGATAAAATAAGTGATGAACTATGAACTTAAAAGAAATCCAAATAACTTTCAAACTAAACAATAAAATATAAATAATTTTCAAATCAAATAATAAAATATAGATAATTTAAAACAAAGGTTGTATTGCGGCGTAGTTTCTGTTAAATAAATTTGGAAATAGAGATGATAGCTGACATCCTATAATTATTGATGATGATGATTATTGTAAAACATGAACAATATGTTAATTAGGGGCTAGTTTCATAGTCTTAAAAGAAATCAATTTGCAAAGATTTTAAATGAAAAAAATTAACACTGATAACTATATGATCAGAAAGATTGGAATTCAAAGAATTCGACCTAGACTCACAAGGAATGGAGGAAGATGTGTTGCTCCATGACACTTAGTTTATATATTTGTCATATGTCGTATTTGCGAGGATCTCTGACCACATTTTTACTTTAATGTGGATGTTGTATAGTTTTGGAATTAACCTAAATTTCCTTCCAATTAAGTTAAGGTAATCAAATGTAAATTACATTTTAAAAATATTCAATTTTTTTTTTTTGAAAATAAACCTTTCGAATTTAATAATATATATTTTTATATAATATTTATTATATTACATAATAAATATAATCTAAATAATGTATTAGATAATAAATATAATAATAAATAATATATTATATAATAAATATAATAATGCATAATAATAAATACATACTACAACTTTTTATATTTAGATGTGGTGATTGGTGAAATTCATTGATTATGTAATTAATTTTACATATTGAAAGATGTGAAGGGAACAATAACACTTCAATTATATCAATCAATTAGAAATGAGAAACACAAATATTTTTATTATATCCAAAAATATATATTTGTTTTCCTATATTAAACATTACATTACATACACAAATTTATAATAAAAAACAAATTAATGTTACATAAAAAACTAACTCATTATTATAATCCCATGAGAGGAACTAATAAATGATGAACTAGTAACAAATAGTTCAAAGTAAAACAAGGGCAGTAAGTTGCATGTACTGCCTCCGAAAACTTTACTTGTTAGTGTTTGCACGGCTTATATAAATAATATTTAGACATTTCCTTAGTCATTCGAAAAGAATGGAGATCTCTACTTCCCTTGATCTTTATAATAATTAAAAAAGTAAAAACATCTCAATGTTTCTTATATTTTAAAATATGACTTAAAAGTTTAAAAATTACTACATACAAATTTCTATAAAATTATACTAAAAGATTAAAAAATGTAAAATTATTGAAATTGAAAGATNAAAAAAATATTAATAAATGTAAAATTATTGAAATTAAAAAATTAAAAAAATATTAAGAAATGTAAAATTATTGAAATTTTAATAAGTGTAAAAAAGTTGACATTTAAAATTTAAATTTTTACCTCATTTAAAAAAACAATACAATATTAGATTTTAACATATATTATAATACAATATTACATTATATTGCATTACATTATATTAGTTTTTTTGTGGTCTTGTCTTTTCTCATTAATTTAAGGTTTTGAAATATGTGAAGGTTGCAATAACACTATCAAGTTATTGACCAATGAAAAGTTAAAAATTACTATTTTTGTTTTTTTTTTAAATAAATTTTTTTAATTGTTATGTTGAACATTTAAATTGATATAAATTTTTCAAATCAACACAAAACTAATATGAAAGTCAATACTAACTCATTGCTATATACTACTTTCCGCAGTACAATAAAACTTTTATCAATGTAAAATTCCAAAAATTATATATATACTTGTTCTTAAAAAAAATGTCAACCCTTCTAATGACTTTTTCTTTTGCTTAAATAAACCTTCTCCTCTAACCATTTTCTTGAACCACTTTTTTCCACATAGAATTTTGTCCATGTAGAGTCGAATCCAAATGGACTCGCATTATATAGATATAATTCCAAGTGTCATATCGAAAATGCTTGTGGATTCCCTTTCTATTTTTGCAATTAGATGACCCCTTTTCCTTTATGTTCTATTTTTGCAATTAGATGACCCCTTTTTGCCGGTTGAACGTGTGACTTCTTTCGACACGTAAGCCTTTGGCAATAACAAGTTATTTATGACAATCTCAGCAATTTCCTATAAACCATGTCCATCTGCTTAACAAGAGATACAATAGTGAAATCACGATATAAAGTATCTATGATCAACTTTCATTAAACATTGCATTGGGTATCAAGATGGTCACATAATCATTAAACATCTCAAAATATAGCCTAAATTTTTCCATATGTTAAATGATCTCATCCCAAGACACCAATTTTATGTTGATTTCTTAGAGCAAGCTCTAAGGTTTCCTGCAATAGTCTTTCAATATTTTCTTGGGACTTCAAGAGTGATTCAATATATGTGTTCTTCTTGTTAACATGTGCCTGCCAATTCTCGATAACATACTCCTTTTCTTTTAGAACATCATTCAAATGGGCTAGTTACTCTTTATTTGAAAATTTTAAAATCCAAATCTTATTTGATAAGTAATCTTATTTGATAAGTCAAAGACTTATGTCTTCTATGAAATTAACTTTTTCAGCATGTCATCAACATTGTCCTCATTACTAGAAATTTTCAAAACCTTTTTCATCATCATCCATTATATGAAATATGTCTAACAATGGCCTACTTTGAGAAACTCTCTCAATGAGTTCTTACTATAACTTCTACAATTCAAGTAGGTGGCCATTGACAAGCTTCTATTTTTTAGTCAATTGAGAATTTTGGTCTCTCAATTTACCATTCTCTAAAGTCAAAGCAAATTGCTCTTAATGATAAGTTATTAATTATTTTGACACAATATGCTCAGCTTGAGGTATTTCAATTTAGACATTAAAATCTTAATCTTTGTGTCTTTGAAATCTAGCAAATTCTTGAAACTTTCTTTGCTACTTAATGTATTCGTTAAAGCAATGATTTTACTTCTAAATCCTTCACTTTGGTCACTTTGACTCTATTGATTATTTTCTCATGCTTGAGCTATGTATCCAATCTATAATGTTGACCTATTTCAAATCAACTTGCACAAATGTAGTTTTGTTCTCATATTTATTTACATTACCCATGAACTCGGGTTATAGAACTAACAAATGAACTTGTTCATCGCATAGTCCATGGATGCTAAAAAATGAGGAATGGTGGGATCATTGGATACTATATGGGATCCTTGACAAAGATTGATTTTCCTTTCCTTCTCATTTAACTTGTTCATTTGAACAAGTGGCTCCGTCAAATTTTAAGATCGAGTTTCCATCTAAGTTTCGATATAAATCACTAAATACTTGTCACTTATAGTCAGATATTGAATTATAGGCATAAGAGAAGAAGTCACAACTACCATCGGATCAATTGTTCTTTTAGGTTGCAATTCTCCTCAGAAAGTGTCAAACTCCTCTGTCAAATCTTCTTGCAAGAGTTTTTTAACTCACCACATGCATCTCCCAAGGTAAAATTGATTATTTTCTTAGCTTGATTTGGATCACTTGTATCCATGGCCTCAAGATCTCCTAATCCTTCACTTAGTTTCCTTTTACTTTCAATTTCTATTTTCTCAGCTAAAACTTTGGTTGCCAAGGTAGAAATTGATTCGACTATCTATTCAACTCCACTTGACATCCGTTCTACTTTTGTTTTGCTTCACTCATAATTAACGATTTTGGAAACCACACTAGTGCGCATTGTGGGTTTCCCTTCCTTTACAACTCTATTATTTAAGTTGGATTATGCTACTTGCATTTGCATTAATTATTGTACCTCTTTCTGCGTATCTTTATTCACCATCATTTTAGCCTCAAGATCATTATGATGAATGCATGATGAAGAATTTAAAGTAACTCGTTGCTTTGATATAATGTGGTAGGGGTCATACATCCAAACATTTCCTAACTACAAACCAAATGAAGAGATCAATTTATTTACAATATCAAGATAAGACCTACTTTTAACATCAAATGAAAATATTTAAGTAGGTAAAACAAAGGACGACTTTTGATTTTTTTTAGAAAAGTGAAGATAATCATAAGACAAAAGTTTTTTTTGAGATACTCTAGAGAAAAAACTCTTGGAAGAATGTACACTAGTAAAAGTTGAGGCTCAAGTTCACAACAATAAACTCTAATAATTGTGCAATCCTAGTAGAGATACCGATCCCTAACTCTAGTCTCTGGATTCAATTGAAGGATGTTATGAAATTCATTGGGCATCCTAGGGGTGGCATGAAAGAGAAAATTATTCAAAAAATTAATAAACGTCCCTTTTAGCTCATTTAGTATCACCATTGAGGTCCATTAAACTGTTGGAAGAGGATTTCCATCCTTATAATCCAACTTCCTCATATTCAAATGTTCAAAACGTTCACATTGAAAATACATCAATAAATAGACTAAGTACAACTTGTACATGAACATTTTAAGGTTGTGATATCCACACATCTATTCATGGATTTCATTTGTTAGAAACTTTGCAAATTGGTACTTTGTTGGGGGTAGACTAGAAGGAGAGTAAATTTGATTCATAACTACATGTATGAATTCCTCAACCATTAAATAATCGTCACATCCTCAAATTGAAGAAATCATGGATATGATTTCACATGAAGATTTGGAAAGAGTAGAAGCTAGCATAAGGAAGGTTAAGTCAATCGTTGGGACGTCGTCACATAGATATCAACGAATAACATCTTACTTATCATGGGTGTTATTGCACAATCTATACTTGCCCAAAGCCCAAGGCAAGTAAGAGAGATTGGGGTAACAAACATGATATCCTATCACTGTCACCTTAATATGAAATCCCCACTTTTTAGGGATAGGCAAGTTATACCCCAGGGGAGGCATCCCTGGTAACCTAAAGGGATGGAAAATTAGGGTTATGGTCAAGATATATTCCCACCTCTCATTGGTTACCAAACTCACTAAGTCTGTGTCTAAAAATTGAGGTTAATGAAGTGCTTGATGTACCTTCCTGGAACAAGACAATATAGCATGCATATACAATAATCCCAAGTACAAATATGATAATAATACCTCAGTAGACAATAGACAATGACAATAAGTGCTAGCTGATATGAAATTGCAGCAGTCAATAAGTTTACAACAACAATTGATAAAATGTAACAACTACAACAAATACTCCTCAGAAAAGCTTGAAAAGACAATGAAAAGATAACATTAACTATGTAGAATGATAATAACTTGTCACAAGCAATTTCTGAAGTGATTAACTAACAATTGATGTCAATTATGCAGAAAATTTGCTGCAATTAGATGGTTGTAGAAAACATTTATAACAATGGAAAATAAGTTAGTGATCTAGGCTAAACTAGGGTTAGAGATAGTTAGTAAAAGCTTAGGAGAATAGTGTTTGAGTGTTTGATCAATTTTTCAACAAGAGAGAAGTGAGAACTAGTGCCTTTTAGGGTTTATGAAGTCAATTATATCAGCATAATAACTTGGAGAAATAACAATGATTATACTTGTCTAAGAGATAAAAAGGTGGAAACTTGAGGAGTAGCACCTTAAGTCCTCAAGCACCAAGCTTTTGAGAGAATATTCAGCTAGGGTGTAGGAACTTCTAGGCCCTAGAAAATTCTCCTATCCTTAGACTCTTAAAATATATTTAATGCAATAGTAACTAGACAAAGATTCTAAAGTGCTAGCACTTTAGGGCTCTAGAAGTTTGTCTAGACAAGATCCTCTTAGGAAAAATTTAACAAAAGGAGCAAGAAAGAAGCACCTTATGTTTCTTACCCCTAGGGTTTCAAGCAAGCAATTTCATAATCTTTAATATGAATAAGTAAACATACCATAAACATTTAAAATGAAATGAGAATTGCAGATTTACTTACTTCACCAAGAATAATCAAGCACAAAATCCTAGATTTTCCAAAATTCCACCAAGAAATGATCCAAAATGCATCCAAACAAGTCTCCAAGAGAGTGTGCCTCATAATTTCAGCCAATAACCCTTAAGAGGGTGAAAATTTCAGTCCTCCCTCTTGTGAGAGGTGATTTACGATGAAAACCAAACTTAGCTAGCCATACGTATATGGGAAATCTCGGCTATTTAATCCAAAAGTTGTGTCTTTTCACAAAATAGAGCCTACATGTTAATTTTCTCTTAAAATTCAAAATTAAATTATTTTTCACAAGATAAATCCTAAAGAGGGTGACACCATCCTTCCTAAGGTGGCGTTACTCCTCCTCCATGAGACGTTGAGGTAATCTAGAAAAATGTTGGGATTCCAAAGACCCTCCTCCATGCTACATGTGCCAAAACTACAACCCAACACCTCTCAATTTCAAACCTTAGCCCTGGGTGACATCATGGGGCTACTAGGGTGATGTCCAAGGTCTCCAGTTCCAACATCCAAGTGGGGAAGGGTGGTCCCTCATCGTCTATGCCTACCAGGGTGCCTCCAATGGAAACATCCTCTTCCTTCACTATGCAAACTAATCGTCATTGTCTTGCCCCAAGATTGGGGTTTCAGTGTCCATCCACGGGCTTTAGGCCCTCATGAATGTCCAAACTGGTCATCTCCTCGTGAATACATTTCCACCAAGAAAAGTCCCGCAAAGACAACAAGTACGCCCTCCAGGGGTCCATAAGTCATAGGTATCATGCCAAGTAAATCACATCTAATAATCAAAGAACCTGTAATATCCCAAGGTCGAGCCCCATTTGTAACTATGAATTGTAACATGTTTTGTAGGATGGTGAGCCAAGTATTATAAGCAAGGAAGCTTATGTGCTTATTAGGCTAGAGAGCCTAGACATTAAAGGCTAGAAGCTTGTTTTGTACATGCAAATATTCATATTATTAATATAAAAACATCGTTGTGTGTAGACCGACCATGAAGAAAGAGTGTGGGGGACTAAGCTCCACTAGGATGGGTAAGAGAAGGGGGCTGAGAGGCTAGGAAAAAGGGGCTAATCTTGAGGGATTAACCCAAGGGAATATTATAATGTATTTCTTGAAAATACTAAACTGGGGAAATAAACCGTGTCATCCTAAGTTCCATTGGGGAAAGGAACAAACTCCAAGTGGAGAGGGAAAAGCTCCCAAGAGATCCATGTGTCAACCTGGGCGCGTGTATTTTTATGGGGGAAAATCTGTCGTTGTGGGGGTTCGCTCGACATTCTTTCCATCCTCCCCATGCATTCTCCCCAGGCACTCACGCAGGAACGCATGGAGCCATACCTTGAGGGTTGACCTCGGAAAACCTGCACACACCTTTAAGAACGCACGCACCTCTGGAACCTACAGACATTGATCCATATCCTATGCATTTCCGAAATGACCAACATACCTGTACCTTAGCTGAATTATGAAGGGGTGTCACTGGAGCCTACTGGTGGTTATCTGAGAGCGAGAGTGAAGAAGCGGGTTGTCAGGCCCGTGGATAGAAGAAGCAAGTTGTCAGGCCTGTGAGAAAATCTCTCTAGGTGAGAGAGTGCGCTGAGGAAGTAAGTTCTCTTAGAGGGATTCCAGTAGCAGCTACAGAGCTATGAGAATTCCTGATTCGACCTATTGTTGAAGCCCCGAAAAGGGAGGTGAAGCAGTCGATGGACTGTGGGATAGTGAAGGTGTATATTCCCGGGGTGGGATAGGCATGTGGGGAATGAGAGTCTGTGAGTTATGGGCGTAAGTGGTTCCTTGGAGGAAATCCTTCCTGTCATACTGTGCAACTTCCTGTCATCCATGCCTAGCCTAGGAATCCCTTGCCCGATGGATTTTAGTCCCATCTCGGGGGTGACCCACTACCGATAGTAATGAGTAACGTGGTCTAAGGCTAGGAGGTTCATGGAAGGTCTGCACATAGTTGGTTTACTTCAATTAAGAGATAAGTATCATTTATGTGCTCAATGGTTAAATGATGTATTTTAGTACATGCCTGTGATTCTTGTAATAATATCATGTGTTTCGCTGCATGTATGTTTCCATGTGATCTCTTTTATTTCCTGTTAAGTTTATATGTGTTTTATTCTTCAAAATATCTCGAGACCGCATGTGTTTGAGGTAGCGTTACATGGCAGAGGTTGATGGTCGGGGACGTTACAAAATGGTATCAGAGCCCATGGTTTCAACACTGAACCTGGATGGGCCAAGTAAGTGTTTAATGAAACAAAGGTTTCAGAGTGAATTATTGTCGAGAGGGACAAAATTGAACCTCAAAGCATCCCTGAGTGCCCAGAAGGCACTACGTGAACACTTGTACTGTGTTTAAAATCTCAGGAGGTATAACGGTTTATGGAATGACAATAGAGAAAAGATACCACCATAACTGTAGTATTAGGCCACAAAGTTTTAAAAAATTGGGATGTAGGATCTATTTGGGAGAAGGCAGACCCTTCACAGCCGTCAGATTTGGAAAAAGGTCCATGAAGGTTGACCTCCAAGTCCTTCGGACTTTGTAACTTTGACGAAGTTGGTGAGTTATAGAGAAAAAGGGGTCAAAGCCCGAAGTTTAGAAGTCCCGGAGAGGATCTACACCATAGATCTTGGGATAAGTGTTTACCATTGGATTTGACCAAGGATAGATCAGAGTCGTTAGATCAAGCCAAGAGAAGAAGGTAAAGCACAGTGGGAAAGACAGATCTCAGCCGACATATCTGCGTGCAGGTGGTTTTGAGTTGTAGATCTCACAACAGTTCTAAAATTCGGCATTCGGGAGAAATGGAGTGCCCTGATGAAAAAAATCCCGAAGTCCGAAGTTAATCTCGACCATTCATCAAAAGAGACATGTGTCGACAGGTTGGCTTGTTTAGGAATTCGATATTTGGGAGTATCAAGGTTTGATAGAGTGAAAAATCCCGAAGTCCCAAAGTCTGGAGTTAATCTAGACCGTTCATTAAAAGGACACGTGACCGCAGATCAAGGTATTCGGTAGTTTGATGCTTCAGGAGAAATGGAGTGTGCTAGTGTTAGGAACCAAATATCAATATAGCATAGAAAAACCTCAGAATAAGTAATCAACGCCTTGAAAAAAAGATTAATTCAGATAATAAGGCTCTTCGAGGGGGCTGCCCCCTCCTTATGCCCACATAAATGTTCAATTCCAAGATGATTCAAAATGAAAATGTCTCCTTGGTATATATAGGAGACTAGGAGGTATAATTACAACTAATGGAATAAAGCCGACATAAAT
>JASDQU010587951.1:14506-26242 GCA_032191745.1 Picea mariana | reverse complement strand
TACAATATCTTCATGATGTCTACGACATCCCAGTTACCTCAATACTATAGTCATTTGGCTATCACATAGCTCATCATCCTGTAGGTTAGTTTACCAATAACACATATTGATACAGATACATCACAAATATATATAAGAATCCATATTTGCATTGACGCCCAATTAAGAAATGTTTCCCTATTTACATCACACATTGCATCTATTATACATTCACAATATAACTTGAATTGGTATACATGTATCAAACTTGCCCATTTAATTTTCATGTTTAACAAATCAAATAACTATCTTTTTCATGAGCATATATCATGTAACATACAAATAGGCCTAGAGGTACACATCTCAATGTCTAACAAAGTCTAACTGACTCCAAACCAATGCTAAACTTTGAATTATCAAGACTAGTAACAACAATGTTCTAACTACCCAAGGTCAAAATACGGGGCATTACAGAACGGATGTCAAGTGGAGTTGAATAGATAGTTGAATCAATTTCTACCTTGGCAACCAAAGTTTTAGCTGAGAAAATAGAAATTGAAAGTAAAAGGAAACTAAGTGAAGGATCAAGAGATCTTGAGGCCATGGATACAAGTGATCCAAATCAAGCTAAGAAAATAATCAATTTTACCTTGGGAGATGCATGTGGTGAGTTCAAAAACTCTTGCAAGAAGATTTGACAGAGGAGTTTGACACTCTCTGAGGAGAATTGCAAGCTAAAAGAACAATTGATCCGATGGTAGTTGTGACTTCTTCTCTTATGCGTATAATTCAATATCTGACTATAAGTGACAAGTATTTAGTGATTTATATCGAAACTTAGATGGAAACTCGATCTTAAAATTTGACAGAGCCACTTGTTCAAATGAACGAGTTAAACGAGAAGGAAAGGAAAATCAATCTTTGTCAAGGATCCCAGACAGTATCCAATGATCCCACCATTCCTCATTTTTTTAGCATCCATGGACTATGCGATGAACAAGTTCATTTGTTAGTTCTATAGCCTGAGTTCATGGGTAATGTAAATAAATATAAGAACAAAACTACATTTGTACAAGTTGATTTGAAATAGGTCAACATTATAGATTGATTATAGATTGGATACATAGCTCAAGCATAAGAAAATAATCAATACAGTGAAAGTGACTAAAGTGAAGGATTTAGAAGTAAAATCATTGCTTTAGCGGATACATTAAGTAGCAAAGAAAGTGTCAAGAATTTGCTAGATTTCAAAGACACGGAGATTAAGATTTTAATGTCTATATTGAAATACCTCAAATGCATTCATACCAATGTATTTCTTAGGAAAGTATATCATAGATACTTTATGTCGTGATTTCACTATTGTATCTCTTGTTAAGCATTTGTATAAAGCAAAACCACCCGTTTCTTTCCATTTACACATTGAGATTGACATGGTATATAGAAAATTGCTGAGATTCTCATAAATAACTTGTTATTGCCAAAGGCTTACGTGTCGAAAGAAGTCACACGTTCAACCAGCAAAAAGGGGTCATCTAATTGCAAAAATAGAACATAAAGGGAATCCACAAGCATTTTCGATATGACACTTGGAATTATATCCATATAATGCGAGTCCATTTGGATTCGACTTTACATGGACAAAATTCTATGTGGAAAAAAGTGGTTAAAGAAAATGGTTAGAGTAGAAGGCTTATTTAAGCAAAGGAAAAAGTCATTAGAAGGGTTGACATTTTCTTAGAATAAGCATATATTTTTTTTTTGGAATTTTACATTGACAAAAGTGTTATTTTATTTTGAATTATTTGTTACTAGTTTATTATTTATTAGTTCTTGTCATGGGATTATAGTAATGAGTTCGTTTTTGATGTGACATTAATTTGCTTTTTATCATAAATTTGTGTATGTAATGTAATGTTTAATATAGGAAAACAAATATATATTTTTGGATATAATAAAAATATTTGTGTTTCTCATTTCTAATTGATTGATATAATTGAAGTGCTATTGCTCCCTTCACATCTTTCAATATGTAAAATTAATTACATAATCAATGAATTTCACCAATCACCACATCTAAATATAAAAAGTTGTAGTATGTATTTATTATTATGCATTATTATATTTATTATCTAATATATTATTTATTATTATATTTATTATCTAATACATTATTTAGATTATATTTACTATGTAATATAATAAATATTATATAAAAATATATATTATTAAATTCAAAAGGTTTATTTTCAAAAAGAAAAATTGAATATTTTTAAAATGCAATTTACATTTGGTTACCTTAACTTAATTGGAAGGAAATTTAGGTTAATTCCAAAACTATACAACATCCACATTAAATTAAAAATGTGGTCAGAGATCCTCGCAAATACGACATATGAAAAATATATAAACTAAGTGTTATGGAGCAACACATCTTCCTCCATTCCTTGTGAGTCTAGGTCGAATTCTTTGAATTCCAATCTTTCTGATCGTATAGTTATCAGTGTTAATTTTTTTCATTTAAAATCTTTACAAATTGATTTCTTTTAAGACTATGAAACTAGCCCCTAGTTAACATATTGTTCATGTTTCACAGTAATTATCATCATCAATAATTATAGGGTGTCAGTTATCATCTCCATTTCCAAATCTATTTGACAAGAACTAAACTGCCATGCAACTTTTGTTTTAAATTATCTATATTTTATTGTTTGGTTTGAAAATTATTTATATTTTATTATTTAGTTTGAAAGTTATTTGGATTTTTTTTTTAAGTTTCATAGTTCATCACTTATTTTATGGTCTGTATTTTATTGTTTGGTTTGAAAGTTATTTATATTTTTTTAAAGTTCATATTTATATGTTTTTCAGTTTTATCGTGGTTTGTTTCTTTTTTATAATGGGTTGATTTTCTCAAAGAATGGTCTACATGAGAGTTAAAAGCTTGATCTTTTTTCTATTGTATTGTATTGTCTTCTCTCATTTATTCAATTTGCATTTAGTTTAATATACATTGTTATCTTGAATTCTAATCTAAATATTGCGAGTGAATGTCAACCTTGAAGTATTTATGAGTTGTCATGGTAATGATAAGTATTTAATACTATACTATTTGGTTATTTATGAGTTGTCATGGTAATGTGGTGATTAAATGTCTTTTATTTAGTTTAATATACATTGTTATCTTGAATTCTAATTTAAATATGGTAAGTGAATGTCAATCTTAAAGTATTTATGGGTTGTTATTAAGTATTTAATACTATATCATTTGGTGATTAAATGTTTTTTATTGAAGTTTTTTTTATTTATATCTATTTTATTTAGTTTTCATTATCGGTTGCTCATTAAATATATTTTCATGGGTTGTATGTAGTGAATATTTTAGCAATACTTGACGTTAAAGTGTTGTGTTGTTTTTTTATTTGATGTTTGTTATAACAAGATAAATGTTTTCTTTGAAAATTAAAATGTTTGTGCATGTTGTATTATTAAAAATATTTAAAATAATATTTGATTTAATATAAAATGTTTTATTTTTTGAATTATTTTTCATTGATGAGGATACCTCTTCCAACTACTAAATTGTTTTCTATTAATTTAAAGTGAAAAGATTCTCAAAGTCTCTATAGGGTGTCTTGACATTGTTTTCTAGTTAGGAATAATATGAGGAATGACATGTCATTGCAAATAACATTTTAGATTGGCATTTAACACATGTAAATATAAGAAGTTAACATTTTGCATTCATATCTAATCTAGCATGCATTTGTAAACAAAATCATACATATTGGAATTCCACATTTGCATTATACATTTTCATATCAAAAAATACATCCATAGTGCATATTTGTATATCCATATATATAAAAAGTCAAGACATCATAACAATTTTGCATGGATTCCTGTACTCTAAACATCCATGGCATGCCCATATCATGTTACATACATAAAAATAAAAAATAAAAAAAATGGGGGCTTAAGGCCCACTAAACTACTCATATCCTCCACCCCCCTTAAATGGAGGATCATGAGCTATGGGAAATGTACCCCCCCCCNCCCGGAAATATCTCAAACAACTTGGCCCACCATCACTGCTCTTTGTAGAATCAGGTGTCAATTAGGTGGTGTCCTTGCATAGTCTACTGTATATGCATCATCTAGCTCGTGCCACCCTCACTTAGATAATATAGTTAGTAGTTGTTCTAGCCATTGTCTCATCTCTTACATAGTCTACTCATTGTCTACCCTATGCCTAGGCCCTAATGTCCTAGGTTCATTTGGCTCCACATACATAAAGTGATCGGTTTTCCCAACGAATCTCATTGATGCTATATCTCACATGTATATGATCAGTACCACATATTGAAATATTCCACTCTACATATTTAAATAAAATCACAATATACATACCTTATGGTCCCCACATTTGGCTAGGTGGAAGGGGTAACTTTGGGTTTCCCCTCATATAGATAATCCTCAATATGAATGGGGGGATAATACTAGTGTGCAAATATTTTTGTGCAAACCACATTCCCTAGACCCCCACCTCCCCTCCATCTCAAAAGTTATTCCCATCACCACATCCTCAGCTCTGGAGGACCCCCCATCAAAGATACATACATGTGATCAAAGTGTGGGTATTTTATCAAAGAAGAATGTACACAAAACTATCACAAATACATAGTTACCCCCTGACATCCTACAACAAGAGGTGAGTTGATTATTTAGCACCATCAATAAATGTTGAGCCCACCCATAGTAAGTCCTATTGAGGATGCTCTCCATGAGAATCATCAATCCTCCACATATCCTATGTGGAGCATCGGTCCCTACAATGTAGACCACCATTGAAGCATTGGCTTGCATCTCCAAGCACTCCATATCCATAATTTGTATGGCACTATCCTTGACCTAGAAAATTTCATTTCCATGGGTCTGTACCAAATCCTCCAACCTCCTCCCTCGAGGAAGCATTGGATGTGTATCGCTAGAGGCTCCCATCATTAGTATCCCTATCAAAAAGTAGATATCCTTAACGATGATATTGATCATTTATCCTTGCACCACAAAGGATCCTATGTCAACATTTGAGTACTATATGATATAAGAGAGGAGCTCCTCCCCTTCGCTCATTAATGGGTTGTCAATATACTTGAGCAACCCATGTCGAGATAAATATCTTTAAACCACTTGGTTCCCACTGACTGCAGAATGGATCTCTTCGAACTCCCTCTCTCTCCACAAGAATTTGAACTCAGTTATACCTAAAAATACACAATATTCACTAATTTGTCCCAAGTTAATATTATCTAATTTCCATATCCCTTTCCCCTCTTAAAATTACCTTTTTTTTGAGCAATTTTCAACAACAACAAAAAAAGTCAAATCAAAATAGTGCAAAAAAACACCCATGTTTTCCATGTTGGACCAATGCAGAAACAAGGGGGAATTTCTATGCTCCCAGCCCAAAAAATGACCCTAATTTCTTTGTTGGCCCTAAAACATTTCCCAGTGCCCCCAGAGTTAACTAGGACCTATCCTAAAAAGTTATCCATAGGAAATGATAAGGAGGTTTAGGCCACCTACCTAAGACTCACTAACTAAAATTACCATGGTCAATTTTTCCATAATGAGAATGAAACTATTTATGGCCTCCTCCTCCACTCCAAATGCAACATGCACACATGAATTTGGAATTATGGGTTTAGCCCTTTTTATAGAAAAACCCTCATTTTTCCTTTGCCTCTTATAGACTCATACAAACTTTGATACTTGACATGCCATATACATCATTGGAATTGTATTTTCAAGCCCTTTAAAAGGGTATTCTTGGATTTTCTTTCTCTAATACTTCATCTAGAAGATTTTTTTTCTTTTTTCTTGGGAGCATTAAAGTAGGTAACTTTTTCAATTCAAATCTTTATACATTGGTTTTATTTTTATAATCACCTTAATGCTTTGGTATTAGTTGATTGGTGTGCATGAATTCACCATGGAATCCCTTGTTTCTATATGGAAAGTGGTCCTCTCCATGTATATCTTCTTATCTGGCATTTAGCATAACATAACTACCCTCAATATATTGCATTTTCCTTTCATTCCCATTGGAAATTCTTATAGGACCACCCTTGCTCAGCTAGATGGATTAACCCACTCATCTTTTGCATATATAATCTACCTAGTGATAGAACCTTCCCTCCATGGGTGCCCTAGATTACTAACCCTTGTTGCATTTTGGTACCCATTCCATTTAATCCTCCTTAGGATTGGGAGTCCAATGACTCTACATCCCAAAGTTGGGCCATATCTTCTCACGATGTTTGTTGGCACAGGGGCAGACCCGAGGTTCACTCCAAGAGTGCACCAACAATCCTAAGCTACTAGACCTTTCAGCATCACCTACGAAGCAGATGCTATCTCACCTGAAGCAGCTATAAGGGGGCTACAAGATAGAGATGTCTACAACCAAGGGAATGTCAAGTGGATCTAATACAATAGTAACACAACATGCATCTATCACTCAACAAGATAGACCTATCCTTCACAACTATAGATCTGGTCTAATACAATAAAGCAGAGAACAAAATAACAACGACAGAGATCAAAGCATCAATCACACACACAACAAAAGATGTGCATGGTTCACCCTCTCTCTAGGGCTACATCCACAGAACTATGCTTATGATTTAATAAGGTAAATCATACAGTTCTTGTCTGCGCTCTCAACTAGTAGATCTTCTCTCTTCTCCCTCTTTCTCTCCCCTTCCTGTGCACCCAGCTGCAGGACTAATCTTCGCACACAGCTGAATATCTTACAATATCTGAAGGCTCTCTCTCTCAGCACTTCTTTCTCACAATACAATAATCTCTCACACAATAATAGGGATAGATCAACAATAATATCGTACCAAATTGTACCGACTTGTACCCCCTCAACCCAGGTCCTCTTGCCCTTTATTTATACATTACAATACATCACCGACAACCTTAGGCCGAAACCTAGGTGCCAAAACCCTAAATACCAAAAGCCTAGGTTTCTAAAACCCTAGGTCAACTTGACCCGCTTTTCCCGGGCTTCACCAACCTGTCTTTCCTTTCTTCTTGCGCGGTGCTAGTGATGGATTTTTCTGCTTGTTGAGTTCTCCTCGATCCATCTTCCTTTCTTACCTGTCATCCTTGATCCTCTCGTCCAATGACTTGCTTTTCTGAACTTCGCTCCATATTTTCTGCTCTTTTTCTTACTTCAACCCAGTGACAGTCATTGTGTCTCCCGCGAAGTTCGCTTTTTACCTTTTCTTCCTTTTTCTTTACTTCCTTCCATAACCAAGGGCCAACAGGCCCCCAACACTCACCTGTGACTCGTCCCAAGGAACTTTGGATCCGATCCTTTTGTTTTTCTTCAACTTTGGACTGTGCAGGGAAGCCTTGGTTTCTGCTTTATGCCTCCTCTCCCTCCTTGTGCAAACTGTCTTTTCTGTGTCCGGTACCCAGTTTCAACTGCACCTGGTACCTAGAACCTTTTCCAGCTATTTTTACTGAGAACTGCGAGGCATTTGGTTGTCATAATACAACTTTAGCGGACTCCCATTCACCAATCCTTCCTTCCATTCTCCCTTCAATGTTTTTAGTTGCGCAAATCCTCCTTCTGTAATATAAGCGATCTCATATGGTCCAAGCCAATGCGTTATGAAATTCCCTCGGTGTCTTATAAACTTACTTTCATACACCAATACTAAATCACCTTGCGTAAGTGCCTTCTTCTTTATGTGTCTGTCATGATATGCCTTCTCTCGTTCCTTTTGAACCTACTGGTGGAATCCTATAATGAATCTGTCTTCTTCCAGTTCAACCAGTTGTGCAAGCCTCTCACGAACAACACGGGTATCTTCCATGTCTGTAAATGCAACAATCCTTAATCTTAGTACCAAGTATTCCATTGGGATAACAACTTCGAGGCCAAAAACCAATTTGAAATGGGTCTGCATTGTTAATTTCTTGGTAGTGGTTCAATAGGCCCATAGTATGGCAGCCAACTTTAGATCCCAGTCATCCCTATTCACACTACAATTTTTTGTCAAGGTTGTCTTCAATATCTTGTTGAATGCTTCAACTATCCCATTTTCTTATGGATGGTAAGGTGTACTCTTCTAATGGTGGACTGCAAATTCTTCAGTTAGGGCTTCAACTGTCTTATTGATGAAGTGTGTGCCTTGATCGCTCATAAGGATCTTGGGGCATCCAAACCTGGTTATTATGTCATCAAATATAAATCACGCAACTATAGTTTCACTATAGTCCTTGACTGCTCTAGCTTCAACCCATCTGGTTAAGTATTCTATCACAGTAATGATGTACCTGGCTCTTGTACGCTTCCCTGGTGGGTTTATGGGTCCCACGAAGTCAATGGCCCATTTTTCAAATGCTTGTAGGGTCATATGTGGTGCTAATGGAATTTCATCTCATCTGGATGGTTTCCCAACTCTCTGGCACACATCACAGGCTCTAGCATAATCCTTAGCATCTCTATGTAAGGTAGGCCACCAAAGGCTAGCTCGTAGAACCTTCTGCATAGTTGCTTTCCCTGCGTAATGTCCTCCTGCGACGCCTTCATGAGATTCTACGAGGATCCATGGTCACTCTGTCTCCATAATGCATCTCCTTAGTATCTCATTAGGTCCCATCTTGTATAGCTGACCAGCTATCAGTGAAAAGTCTGCAGTGCGCACCACTAGTTGTTTCTTTTGGGGAATTGTAAACTCACCAGGTGCCATTCCTATTGACAGGAACTGGACAATTTCTACGAAGTGGTCATCAATCTTTCTAATGGAGAGTAGTTGTGCATCCGGTAGTGTATCCTCCAAACTAGTGGGCTATTCTCCATGTTCCAACCTTGACAGGTGGTCGGGGCCCTTGTTCATTCTTCCTGGCTTAACTATGATTTCAAAATCATATTCTTGAAACAACAGAAGCCATCTGCATATCCACCCCCCCAACACTAGATTTTTGACTAGGTATTTCAGTGTGGAGTGATCTGTAAACATTTTAAAGTGTCCTCCCAACAAGTAGTGGCGGAATTGCTGCAGCGCGTACACCATGGCTAGTCCTTGTCTTTCTGTAGTGGTGTAGTTGATCTCCGCTGGTAGATAGCTTCCTGCTACAAAAATCTAGTGGTGTAGAAGATGCATCGACGTGCACATGAAACTCCTTGTTCCAATCTGGAAAAACCAGAATGGGCGCAGTGACCATCTTCTATTTCAAATGTGTCAAAGCTCTACTGGCATTCGTCTTTCTAGTCAAACTAAAAATCCTTCTTCAACAACTTCTCCTTCGATGCTATGATTTGGGCATAACCTTTAATGAATTTCCTGTAATAGCCATTATTTCCTAGTGCAGTGCGCAGTTGTTTGATTGAAGTAGGAGGCGACAGATCAACTATAATTGCAATTTTAGATGGATCAACCAACAATCTCTGCTTGCATACAATATGGCCTAATAACACTCCAAATGGTGAGAAGAATATGCACTTCTTCAAATTCAAATCAATTTGACACTGCCTGCATTTATCCAACATTATCCTTAGACATTCGATATGATTTTTCAACAAACTAAACATAGTCCAGTCATCAAAATATGCTTCTAAAAATATATGCAAAAATTCTTTGAATGCTTCGACCACCACCTTGGAAAAGATGGTTGGGGCATTCTTTAGTCCAAATGGCATCACTGTATATTGGTAGGATCCCCATTCTATGGAAAACATGGTCTTGTGACAGTCCTCCTCAGCAATCTGGATCTGATGGTATCCTGAAAATCCATCTGTAAAAGAATATACCTCCTGGCCTCCCACGTTGTCTAATACTTCATCAATGAAGGGTGTAGGGAAAGGGTCATGCAGACATGCATCATTTAACTTCCTAAGGTCCACACATATCATGATTTCTCCTATCTTCTTGTCTTATACCACTATAGGGATGATCCACTCTGATTCTTTGACAAGTTCAATAATCCCTTCTTCCAGCATTCTGTCAAGCTCAAGCTTCACTTTTTCCTTATATTCTGGATTCAATCTGTAGGGTCTTTTCTTGATGGGCTTCACACCTGATTTCAATGGTATCCTCTTCTCTCCCATAGGTCCTTTGATACACTTCATATTAGTGAACTTGGTCGAAAACAAGTCCTGATATTCGTGCAACAATTTTGTAATCTTGTCAATGGTAGCAACATCCCAATAATCTCTGACATTGGCAAGCTTTGGTGTCTCCTCTATTCCAATATTGACCTTTTTTATCTTGATTGGCTGACCAATAAATGGTAGCTCAACTCCTGGTCCCTCCACATCTCTTTGGCCTTCTGTCTCAGTGATGTTTACCTTCCTCGGATCATTGTCATCATCGACACTGATGTTGTAGTAGCTCTGCAATTTTTGGAGAGGCACAGTCCATTCGTCCTCTTCTTGTTCCATAGGGAGGCCGGATGCCTCCTTGAATACCTTTTTTCTCACAGTATACAATTCTTGGTCTACTGAAGGATATTCACTTTCAAATGCAAAGGTGGTGACAAAATTCTGAGTCATACCTTCCCAATTTGCAGTGACGAGGCGCAGCTCCGCTTGAAGGTACCAGTTGATAGGGGTCGTGTCCAGCGTGTTAATGAATCTGTGCACCCATTGTTCTCTAAGAATGTCACTCCAGGCCTCTTCTCAACTTCGTACATGGTACTTTGGGAAACTTCGACCAGTGTACCTTACTTTTCAACTTACTGCTTGTGTTGAGAACCGTGTTGTCATCAAGGTTCGACATTGTGTCCAATCTGTGATATTTCTTTTATGTGTCCCCCACCATCTTGATGGTGTGGATTTTAGGGCCTCATCCATTTCCAACAATCTATGTTGTGTTGGTACACTTGTTTCAAAATATGATAGGAAGGTTTCTAAAGGGTTCATACCGTCAAATGTGGGTAAATTGATGACTGTTGTGTCGATCCAGCGAACTTTTCTGGTTAATCTATCACATCTTCTGGTAGATACTTCATACATCTGGTTCTGCCAGTTCTCCAACGCTTCTTCTGAATCTGATGAGCATGCGCTGTCACTTCGCCATCTTAGATTCCCATCAGCTGTAGAGTTGATGTAATCATGTTGTCTGGCTGTCAGTTTGTAGATGTTTTCCAATTCGTATGCGTGGTATTCTTCTCTGATGGGATCTATGTATCACTGACCCTCATCTAGATCTAAGGGTGAAATGAACTAAAGGCCATCTCTTTCAAATGTCATACGCATTTTCTTTAAATCAACAATATTAGAATTTTCAAAGGCCCAATCAATTCCTAGCAATGCAGGGTAAGGGCAGCTATCATCAACAATTTCAATTACCTCAAAATCTGCAAAGGTTCTAACTGCGTCGATGTCCATAGGGAAATGCTCTAATCGTTCAAATGGGATGACAACTTGTTGATTATCCATTCTAAGCCTAATAGAGGAATATATCAGCTTAGGTTTTCCCATCAGTGCCCAAGTTTGCTTCGTCATGACATTGACCTCCGACCCTAAGTCGAGGACCACATAGTCTATATCATACTCTCCTATTCGAGCATTCAAGTGTAATTCTTTATTTGTCCTTCTCTTCTTACCGATTTGGTGCACAGCCTTGCTCAGTAGGGGGTCTATCCTTCCTAGCTCATATTTTCTGATTAAGTTCTGCAACTCTTGTACATCGCTTTTATATTGAATTAACTTAACACAAGTGCATAGAAATTCCA